>JANHAO010013277.1:0-15928 GCA_026873985.1 Saraca asoca
AAACTCTGATAAGTTACAATAATGAAATCTCTACCATGGACGTAGGGTCCAGTAAGATCTGGATTTGGCCGAACCACGTAAAAAATTGAATGTCATCCCTTATAATCTTTCTACCATCTACTTGATCTACATCATTTTTCCTCATCTGTAAACCAAGAACATGCCTGGGATCCCGAAAAATCTCCCGTTGGTCAGATTTTGGAATATAACCAAATTCTGACGTCAACATATAGATTTGGTGCATTATTTAATACAAATATATTATTTTATTGCAAATGTTTCTAACTAAATTACTTCTTTTTAAAATATATTGTATTTTATATTTATAATAATAATTATTATTATAACTATAAAAATTTTAAAAAAATTAAAATATTAATACATAATATTTATACGTGTTCTATTTTTTTATAAAATATATTATTTATAATCTGAAATGTATCAAATCTTTTAGATTGATAGGTGAAAAATAAATAAATGTAAGTAAATTAAAAGTTAAGAAATTATATGCATATGACTCAAAGCATAGAAAATTTAATATATTGTAATCTTTATTATAAGAGTAAAGAGAATAAATTATGGCTATTAAATTTTTGCATAAATGATCAAAATTGAATTATCATACAAAATCTCATTACTTCGTGTTTTAAATTAAATCATTAATACAAGTTCAAAAGGTTTAGACTTAGGTATCTTACTTTCATATTAAATCACTACTTTCCGCTAGATTTTGAATCCTTCAACCACCGTTGATAAAGTGAGGTAATATTAAAGGATGTTATATTAGATTTTCAACTAAACGATATTATAGTGTGACAATTTCTAAAATACATATCATGTGTAATCATACAACCAATTATATATAAATTGACAAATGTAGCTATATGAGATGGAAAAATGTAAATTATCCCTTTAATTTTAGGGTAGTTATATTTAATATCCACAAATTATTAATTTTCATAATTAGTCCTATTTAATTTTAAATAAATAATAAATTACATTTACATAAGATTTTTTTCAATAGCTCCGAAAAGGAATCTAAGTGCCGTTATACTAATACAAAGATAAAAATATAAGAATCATATTCGTGAACTTTTCTGCTTGTATTGAATAAAAAAATCATATTAAAATAATTAAAATATTTCAAAACGGGGAAAAATAAGAAAAATAATATATAAATTAGATTGCTTACAAATTTGAGTTACAATGCCTTTACACTATGTTTAATTTCTTTTTAAAGTTTCATATCAAAGTAAATACATTTATATCCTCGAATCGCTCACAGAATAGAAATTGAATATTGAATATAATTATTCAAAATTTATTATCAGTAGAATTTGGCAATACGAAGTAGGCTAACAAAAGCCCAGAAAGAGTCGAAATCTGACAAAGGAATGAGTTCGCCAAATCAAGAGGTCGCTGCGCGAGGGGCCTCAGCTCGCTAAGGACCCGAGCTCACTAGCTGAACAAGCTCGAAGTCGCAAACTAGTAGTAGTCTTAGTGCGCGAGCTCGAGCTTGCTAGGACGTAGCCTCACCCAGTCAGAAGCTCACTGAGGTTGAGCATAGGACCAGCAAATCACTTGCACCGCCATTTTGAAAGATGCAGCCATCAGGCCCCACACGTAGAAAGTAACCTATAGAAGCTAGCCTATAGTGCCCTAGGCAATATTGTATATTTAATATTTGATATAGCATATGTATAATTTATTTAGTTTCATTTGTATCCCTCCATCCTTCTATAAATGGGGGGCTGAAACCTTTGTATAGCGAGAGAAAGTAAGCAGCAAAACACTAACAGAAACTCTACCAAAAACCATAGTCGAATCTTTGTAAAAAATCGTTCAAATTAATAAAACATCTTCACAGATATAGGGTTTGGTGTCTTTCAAATTTGACTGAACCACATTAGACCTCTGTGTATTTCTTTTCTCTCCTCTTTTCTCTAGCTATTCAGTACCTTTTTACTGCCTCAACAATCAGGAAATAGTTTGGGTCTCGAAATAACTCATACATTAGCTGGATTTGGGTCTAACCGAAATCCACCATCAATAAAATTAAAAAAAAATTAATCATAAAAATTAATAATTTATGGATGAAATGTAATTATCCAAAATCAAAAGTATAATTTACATTTTCCTTATAGTAAATATTATTAATTAATCGAACTACAGGTAAGTTTATAATTAATTTCATATTTCATATATAAAATTCAATGGGAAATTCAAAATACGAGTCTTGCTGCGTTTTTCAAAAAGCAGTAAATTAGACAAAGCCATATCTTTGATTGGCGATGGAAAAGAGACAAGGACCCCATAAAAGGAAGAAAGCGAGCAAAAGATAAACAAAATCTAAAGCATGCTTTGCCAACACAAACAAAATCCCAATGGGAATCTTTTCTTTCCCTTCCAAACTGTGCATGCCAACCATTCCAAATAGTTACCTGACCTCTTCACACTCTTCCCTTTTTCCCTCTCTCTCTCTCTCTCTCTCTCTCTCTCTCTCTCTCTCTCTCTCTCTCTCTCCTCTCTCTCTCTCTCTCTCTCTTAATTATATTAACTTCTCCTAAAAATTAATCTAATTACATTTAACATCTCTTATTTTTAAAATTATATATTTCTTTCTTTTGAGACATTTTAACTACTAAAAATTCTGCACTATTTTCTATATTAAACTATAGGATACTACAAAGAAAATACTATAGAAAAGTTAATGCTGTAGAATTCTACAAAATACTACAAAAAAATAATGTGGATTTTTAATAGTGGAAGCATCCGAGGGGAAGAAAGTGTGTAATTCTATAAATAGAAATATATAAGATGTAATTAGGTTAAACTCCAAAAGTGACCAACGTAATTTGCTTTTTCTTTCTTTTTTTTTTTCTTGGCTTTTCCTATCTCTTTCTCTTTCTCTCTCTATCTTTTCTCCAGGCACTTACAAAGACGAATCAATTACATTGTCTGAGCTTCGGGCATGAGCTAAACATATGGTAATGGGATTTTCAGGCAGATATGATTTTGTAAGTGCTCTTAATTTTTGTCTCTTTCACTCTAAGTTAGTCATTGGTGAAATGGCCAAGTTGAAAATGTGTTTAAGAGTTTTTAGTATTTTCCTGCATTTTCTTGTCGGCTTTTAAGGTACCAGCTGGCTCTAACATGCTTATTTAAGGTGTCTCAACTTCTTTAGTACTGCATTTCAGGACGAAAAAGAGAGACAAAGTGCCTTAATAGATGAGAGTAGAGTAATACAGCAAAGAGGTCTTATGGAAGTGCAACATCCTTACAATCATAATGGGGTCAAAAACGACGCCGTCTTCTGGCCGGTAGAACACCCTATGGAGCCACCGGATGAAGATCAGCCAGTTCAATGCCCCATGCCTGAATCTTCCGTTATCAATGTAAGAATGCTTTTGAACTTTTCATTAACAATTTCGTGAAAAGAAATTTATTTCTAAGTCTCTTGTGATCTACCCGGAGGGATGGACCTCTTAATGTTCAATGCAAAAGTAATTATATATATATATATATATATATTTTACCATTGAATTCACTTATAATGGCTCTGTTTAAATTGTGGACCGCAATAGTTATTCTCACCACAATATTATAATTGTGATATCCTTTGTAATCGAAATTTTATTTTATAATGATTATATATTTTTTTATTTTTTATAATTTAATAATCATAATATAATTATAATCATAATTTAGAATCATAATATTATTTTTTTTTATTTCTTTGCTTGTAATTTCTTGCTTTCTCTTTCAGTTTGTTACTTGAAAAGTGAAAACTCATGGCATGGACGCATTATTTGAAGACATTTTGACGTGAGGGTTATTACAACTCTTCACTTCTAATTTCCGCCTCTAAGATATATAATAGGTGTGGGGTTTGACGTTTATTGATTATTGGAATATATAAATATAAGATTTTATTTTATTTTTAAATAATTTTTTTTAAAATAATGTTTCAATTTAAATACATTATAAGAATTTATTTTATTTTATTTAAAATTTCTATTTTAATTATATTTATATTATTATAAAATTTATCAAATTTATTAAGGATTTCACTTGAATTTGTTTTATTTGATATGAAACACTTTTTATATTAAAAAATTTACCATAATTCTAATATTTATTTACTAAATATTATCAAAATCTACCTTTTAATTGAATTTCACATATTTTTTTATATGTTTCAAATAAAAGAATTTACTTATAATTAAATTGAAATAATTATTTTTAATATTATTTTCAAACATTAGAATTTATTTTTAAATAAATTAAAATTATTTTTATTAAAATGGAATTAATTAAATTTTAGGAAAATTGAAGCTTAATAGTGAGCTAGCGCAGAAAAATCTCTGAATTTAGAAGAATAGTTTTGAACAAATTGACCGTTCCAAAACAGAAGAAGTAGCATTACTTTAAAGTAGAGTTTCACATATTAATTTTTTATTAATTTTACCAAACAATGACAAGTAGGGAAGATTATGGTCTCTTACGGTGAAAAGTTTGCAAGCAAGGAAGGGATAAAAGAAACACGTGGGTCCCCAACCTGGCATTTTTAAATTTTTTATTTTTCGTTTCTCAACCTCTCTCCTTGCGGTAGGAGGCGATTGTAATCCAGTCAAAATACTTCAATCTAAACTTGAATTTAGAAGCTCTAATATTCTGATTTTCTTGTTTAAATTTTTCAGGATGGAAGAATGCATGAAAAAAGATTTTCTCAAAACACAAGGAAGAGAGCAGAAGTACCAACAACAAAGGTCGACAGAGAAAGAACAGCAGCAACAAGCGCTGTATCTGAGGATCATCACACCCTCACCCAGCCCCACGATAACGATGTGATAACCCCGTTGGTGACGGGGTCTCCTATCCCTCCCCTGCCAACACAGAATGTTCCTGTCTTTCAAATGCTTCAGAAGTTTGACGACTTTGAATCTTGATCAAAACAAAATATACGGCTGCTGCATCCCAACATTTTGTAATGGCGAATTCGTTTTGCTAATTTCGATGTAGCTTCCTTTTTTTTTTTTTCCAATGAAATCAAAACTATATACATTGGAACTTTATAAATCCATCGATTACACACACCAGTAACATACAGTAAAGCGCAGGATAGTGTATAAATATGTTATCCATTTACCCTCATGAGGTACCTGAATAATTGAATGCCAAATCTTCCATTCAAATATCTAAACCAATGTTTAGAAACCGGCCAATTAAAGTCGACCTCATGAGAAATCGTATAACAATTTTGTTTAATCATAAAATTATTTTATAATCAAATCAGTTAAAATCAGATTGAATCGGATGAATCAGTCAAAATTAGTGAATCAAAATCCACTTTTAAAAATTATTTAACTATTTTTTTTTCATATTTTATTTTTAAATTGAATTTTTTTATATTTTTTAATTATAAAATAGGATTTTGAAAGAAATACTAAATAAATGGTCCACAATTATAGTATTTTGTTAATTATTAATTTTTTTATAGAACTTATAATAATTTTTATTTACTATATTTATGAGTTGTTATGTATTACAAACTTAAATTTATAAATTATATTATATATTAATAATTTTTTATATATAATTTAATTTTGTATATTTAATTTCTTAATTATAAAATCATCCCATTTAGTCATTGATTTAATCAATCAGAGTGTAATTTGATAGTTTTTTCTATTGAATATCCAATCTGCTTTTTAAAACACTAACTGGATTTAATTGAATGATTGATAATACAAAATAATTTTATATATCTGATGCATCAAAATTAAAACAGAATTTTATTCTTCCGTTTCGCAAGAAAACGGATACTATAGGGGCGATTTTAAAAATGTGCATCAACTAAACTTACCCAATACTCAAACAAAATTTTGTGTTAGTGAGGGCAATTGCCCCCACTACTCAGAAGGTAGGTCCGTCATTAATGGAAGAACATTTGATATTTGAAAATTAAAAATATATATTTATCATTAATTCGAAAAAAAAATGTAAATGAGAACGAGTACGTTGCAATTGGAGGAATCGCAAAGGGTTAATTTGGTAATATACTTATACCTAATTGAATTTGAATAAAGTTTAAACCAAATGACTTTGATTTTGTTTCTTTACGCACGCACCCGCTTGTTTTTTTTTTCCTAAACAAAAAGCTTCTTAAAAAAAAATCTAGATCCAGAACAGAGTAATTGGTTGTTGACGAAGGAGTTGAATTTGAGTCAAATCTCAAAATTGGTGTTGCACCCAAAGTTTGAATTAAAGAAAAATAAAAAAAAAAATCAAGGTTTCAATTCTCCTTTGATACAAATCAAGCACTGCAAGAATTTGGAAGCTAGCGATGAGAATTAGGGATGCAATTGGTGACAGAAAAGTTGTCTCCAAAATAAATTATAAAATTCTCTTGAATGTTAGGAATTTAACTATGGAATTAGTGACAAGCATGTATTATTTTGTCACTATTGTTGCTGCTAATAGTTCGTCATATTATTAGCAACAAAATTAGATATGAATTATATAATCTTGAATGAATAAGTCTGAGCAATTATAGAGATAGTGACAAACTTAGTGATGGGTTAATTATAAAAAAAAGATTGAAATTTAAAAATTTATTTCTAATTTTGTCAATAATAGTTTTTAAAATTACATTTTAGATATTGTATTATTCATTTATTGACCAATTTAGTAACGAAATTTTAAAAATTGTCCTAATTCTGTCACTAAATCCATCGGTAATCAAAGCACACTTATTCATTTAAATTTAGTGACAAAATATCCATTGCTAATTCCATCGATAAGCTTTGATTATACTAGGTTGACAATGCTGCCACCCCTTCTTCTTTTCTCCTTTCCCGCAATCTCTCTAACTTGCCATTGGATTGTAGCTTCTCTGACATTATTGTTGTCACCCCTATTGCTGTTTAGCTACCAGTGGTCTCTTTTTTAGGCTATGGTCATCCCTCATTCCATTTCATCAGTAGAGGTCCAAAAATGATAAGTGGTCCTATAACAACCTCTAAGGTTAGATAGAACTAAAAGGAGCTAGATCAGTATCGAACTGAGAATGAGTTAAGTGAGAACTCAAAACTTAAACTGCAATGAAATCACTTGATGGGTTAGACTGAGGTTTTGAGCTGGGTATGATCTCGATACTAGAACCAACTGGTCAATTGAACCAAAGGAAAAAGTTGACTGGTTGTTATGGTAAGCTAGGTCAATTGGCCATGCACAGGCAAGTCGACTGAAAACCCTAGCAAGCTTAAATAAGGAGCGATCCTTGTGACATTTTTCATAATCTTTATTTGCATTTGTGTAGCTCCCAAAGAGAATTGATAAGCTAAAAATGGTTTTTGTTTAAGCTCTTCAAGAGTGTGAAGCTAAAGTAAGATTTTTGACCTAAAATGTCAAATTCTTTCCTTAAGTTATTATTTTCTCTTCATTTTGATTTTCTTTTTTTTTTTGGTTGTTGTATGGTGTTTTCTCAATAACTAAAGCCCAAACTCAACTAGGGAAGGGTTCCATAGTTAGGTCTATGGGAATTCTCTCATACCAAAGTGAGTAGGATTTTCTACCATTCTGACTTTGTTTTTATCTATAAAAAATATATTTTCTAAAATTTGCCCAAAAATGTTTTCTATTATGCTATGAAAATTAGACGAAGAATTAAATAAATGTATTAGTCCTAATAATTAAACCTTAAATTATTAGAAATGTATGTTTAATTAATTATTTAGTAAGAATTAGAAAAGAAATACGATAACTAGAGACTAGTAAGTCTAGAAAGGGTAAGGTAAGAAAAGATAAACTAAATGTTATAGGCGTATTTTGGTACTTGAGAAAATGGGCTAACGAAGTCCCAAATAGGTATGAGGTCTAGATAAAAGAAGTCTAGCTCGCATAGCTAATGATTCGCTCTACGTGAGCTCGCTTCACAAGCTTGTCATTATTTCGTGAAGAACTATAGCCAAAAATAGCTTGTAAGGTGCAACGCATTGTCTAGCCAAAAGGCTCCATGAGATGGGGCACCAGACTAGCTCGTGTCAGCTATCTGGCCCAATAGGCAAACAAGGGTCCCACCTGCAAACGCTGATTTGTAGAAGTTCATTCTATCTTGTACATTTAATGTTTGATGTAATAGAATTATAACTTATAAAATTACATTTGTAGCCTCTCAACCTCTATAAATAGGAGGAGGGAGACCATTGTAAGCAAGCTGAGATAGTTATTCTAAAACTTTGTAGAATCTTCGCCAAAGAATTAACATTACTATAGACATAGGGTCTGGTACCACGTGGATTTAGTTGAACCACGTTAAAAATCTTTTTATTCTCATATGGTTTTCCCCTCTTCTTCTGGATTTTCTATCCTTGTTTCATACTTGCTCAACCAGAGTGCAGTGCGAGTCCAAAAGAACTTCTCCAGTTGGCTGGATTTAGGCAGAACTAAAATCCACCATTAATATTTTGGCACCATTTGTGGGGACTCATCTGCATTTTGGTTAATTCTCTGTGTTTAGGTTCATCCTTTGTTCAATCATAATGGCTAGGGGAAAAGCCAACAGGAAGTCTCAAGCTATTAATAACCAACTTAAGGGTCATATAGCAAGTTTTTCTACCGCCAGAGCTGCCAATGATTTACTCCCTTCAGCTCATCCCCAACCTGCTACCACTGCTCCCGAGATCGACGAAATATAAACGTGGCTCCAGCACTAGGAGGCACTAGAAGGTTCAGAAGGAAGATAGCTAAAGCATTTCAAATGTTGGCCTAAGCGCAAGCTTAAGGTTTACAAAGGCAGGCCGAGGTCATGACGCTTGGAGATGTTCACCAGCAGCGGTAGGCTGGAAGCTTGAATAGAGCTAATCAAGAGAATACTTCTAGTCATCGCTCATGTAGTTAGGAAGATAGGAGGAGCCATCATACCTCTAGCCAGTGATTTGGGGGGCTGACTTTGTTGGTAGAAGAGTTGCTTCAGAGAGTGAAGCAGTTGGAGACATGCCCCCAAGCTCAAGATGATTGAAGTCACTCGGAGGAACAAACTCCTTTCTCCAAGGAAATTGAAATGGAGCCCCTCTCTCATAAGCTCAAGATCCCTTCTATTCCACTTTATAATGCTAATAGCGATCCGTGCAACCGCCTGGATATGTTCAACATCTAGATGAATCTTCAAGCAAGTAATTCCCTGATCAAATGTTGTATCTTTTTCCACTACATTGGGAGATGCACCCTGAATGTGGTTCAGGAGTTTTCCAGCTCACAACATTAGCAGTTGGGAGGAATGCCAGGAAAAATTCCTTAACCAATATAGGGTACTAAAGAAGCAGCTTGCACCCCCTGCCATCTCGCCACAATCTTTTAACACAAGCACGAATCATTGAAAGATTACATCACTCGATTCAGGTTCAAGATAGAAAACATCGAAAGCCCATTTGATGAGAGCATCCTGACAGCAATCTTGGTAGGACTCTGTAAGGATGGCAAATTGTACAAAAGTATATACAAATCCCTAGTTGAGGACCCAAGCAAATTCTATAATCGAGCTACAAAATAGATCAAATGGGAAGGGACCTTTGGTTTAGAGAATCAAAGGGACAAGGTGAGTGGCTTTGAGTAGAATAAGAAAAGAAACTATTGATGTCAGAATCTGGTTCGTGCGGAAAGCCCAAACTCTGGCTAACGGGGATCAATTCTTAGACCCAAGGCTGTCTTCTAAAGTGTAAGGATGGAGGAAGAAGGAGAAGGAGAGGAAGGGAGATGGGGAGGGATGTGTTTTAAAGTGGTTCGGCTAAATCTGTGTGATACTAGACTCTATGTCCATGGCAGAGTTTTTATTAGCTTGAAGAAGTGTTTACAGAGTTTCTATGTGTAGTTTATCTCCGGCCTCCTCCTCTTCTAAAAATGAGTTCTTATTTATAGAGGATGGAGGGGTTACAAGTAATGATTATAAGGTACAGTTATATTACATCAAGAAATAAATGTAAAAGACAAAGGAAATCCTGCAATCTGGTTGTTATAGGCTTCTTTCTGTAGGGTGGGCCCCTCTTGTCAATTGTAAGCTAGTATAAGTCTGCGTAATGCTCAGTCTTGCAGAGCTCGCGTCGGATGAGGTGCCCACTCACTTAGTGAGCTCAGAGTTGCCTCTTAGTGTAGCGAGCTTAAGCAGGGTGGTCAGCTACTTGTTGAGCTGGATTTCTCATGATCTCGCTATACCACTTTTCAGTAATGTGCGAGATGGTGTTCGCTAGATGTCTTCAGCGAGCTGAACAACTTGGTGTTTGCTGGGCCTTTGCTGACTTATTCCTCAAAGCCAATTTTTACCCATAACATAAGCCCCCTAACTCTCAATTCGCTTTGCGGACTGGGGGTTGTGATTTTTTTGAGGCTTTGTCTGTATTCTTAATCGAAGTCTTTGCCTTGCTGAGATGTCATTTTAGGTTTCATTTCCACCTTTTCATTCTAGTTCAGACCATGCTTTTTTCTGTTCACAATTTTTGGCCGTTGGTGTGGTACTAGCCCTTACTTTGGGTCGTCAGATTAAGATTAGCTAGATATCTTCTGGATTTTTTAGTGGACCAAGCTGGTATTTTTATACCCTGAGGGTCTTCTTCCTTTTTCTTAGAAGAGTTTGATGGAGGAGTCTATTGAGCCCTCTACATTTTTGGTAACTTGGCTTCTAATGAAGCTTTTTGAAGCATAGATGGTCTATTGCTGAATGTTCGGAGACATGGATAGTTTATTGCAGGTGACTTCCTTGCAGGATTCATCTTGTGGGCTCCTGGAGAGTCTTGTGCGAATCTTGGATTATCTTCCCTGGGTCCTTCCATAGAATCCAACAGCACTGGCTGGGCTCTTGGTGCCTTTTTGAATTGCATGTGGTTTGGTCCAGAAGGAATCGTCGACTGGGGATGGAAAGACTGCAGGAGTGGAGTTATTGGTCTTCCTACTGGTGGAAGTTCATTTCCCAGTAGCCAGCTCTCTACTTTCTTGCCGGAATGGTAGTATAAGGCCCTTTACCCTTTGGCTTTGTACTTTGAAGCTTCTGATGTAATTTTACCTTGTTGGATGAGGCCTTCTTAATGTATGAGCTTTTCTGCATAGCTCTTTGAGTATTGTATGGGATGCTCCGTGCATCATTATATGTAAATCTTAGTAGATTAATGAAACATCTTTCTAACCAATCGGCCAAGTCTTTAACCCTTTGATTTTTTCATCATTCGATTACCTTTAGTGAGCAATAGTCAGGTTGTGTGTAAGCTGCACCTAATAGGAGGTCATATGCATGCTGCGATCTTCTGACTGCATGTTAGCTGTAGATACTTAGTTACATGAGAGCTATAACAAATTCATTTTAGTGTCTTCGTGCTATGGCGAGCTTGTGGCTCATTATTGGGTTTGAGTACGTAGGCTTCATGCCTCGATTTTGTTTTTCATCATGAGGTAGGCTCTTAGGCCTTCTCACCCTCGATTTTGTTTTCATTGCAAGGTAGGCTCTTAGGCTGTCTCACCCTCGATTTTGTTTTCATTTTTGTGAGGTAGGCTCTTAGGCAGTCTCACCCTCGATTTCGTTTTCATTTTCATGAGGTAGCCTCTTAAGCCATCTCACCCTTAGTTTTGTTTTCATTTTCACGAGGTAGGCTCTTAGGCCATCTCATCCTCAATTTCATTTTTGTTTTTGTCAAGTAGGATCTTAAGCCATCTCGCCCTTGGTTTTGTTTTCGTTTTCATGAGGTAGGTTTTTAGGCCATCTCACCCTCGATTCCCTTTTTGTTTTCGAGAGGTAGGCTCTTAGGCTATCTCACCCTCAATTTTGTTTTCATTTTCATGAGGTAGGCTCTTAGGCTATCTGTGAGGTAGTCTCTTAGGCCGTCTCACCTTCGATTTCAATTTCATTTTCGCGAGGTAGGCTCTTAGGCCGTCTCACCCTTGATTTCATTTTCATTTTCGTGAGGTAGGCTTGTAGGCCGTCTCACCCTCGATTTTGTTTTCGTGAGCTTGTTGCTAGCTAGGTAGCGTTTTTGGCCAATTGGTTATGAATTCGATAGGTTTAACATGAAGTGGTTCTTTTCAAGCAGCATTTTTGTTAGATAATTCACACAGAGGTTTCAAAATCACCATTTGATCTTTAAGAAAGTATTACAGGATTAGAATATGGTCCTGATGAAAGGCTTTGGCTCTCAGCCAGTGACTCGCTGGGTTTGTTGAGCTTGCTATTCTGGCGGCCTTACCACATAATCCCGTAATTAGCCTCTTTTGATGAGGTCTTCTATGGCATCTTTTAGTGCCCAAAATTCGAAGGTGGTGTGTCTGACCTCATTGTGATAAGCATAGAATCTACTTGGATCTCTGGACTTAATGGAAGCTCTCATTGGTCTAGGCTTCCTAAAGTCCTCATTGCGCCTTTCTGCGACAAAGATCCTATCTTGTGTGTTTAATAGGAGGTTGTAACTTTCAAAGCGACCTCCAGATTGCTAGGGCTTTGCCTTCTTTGCAAATTGAGAGTTGGGATTAGGGTCATGGCTCTTATCACCCCTCTTTTTGCTCATAGCAGGACCATTCGTGTCCGCTTTTTGCTTGGGCTCCTCAGCTCTGAAAGTTTCTTCCCATCTTATTTGTTTAGCAGCTTGCTCGTAGAACTTGGTGAGATCTCGAGCTGGGGACTTATAGAGGCTTTTGTACAGCTTTCCGTCTTTACAGAGTCCCGCTAAAATTGTTGTTAAGATGCTCTCCTTTGAGGGTTTTCTATGGAGTTGGCTTTATGTCTGAACCTGGCTACATAATCTTTTAGTGATTCACCTTTGCACTAGAACATCATTGTGTGGTGGCAAGGAGGTGCGAGCTATCTTTTTAGTGCCCAGTATTGATCAATGAACTTTCTTTAGCATTCTTTCCAGCTATTGATGCTGTGAGCTGGGAGGTTTCTTAACCATGTCTGAGGTATTCCTCCTAACATGGCGGGGAAGACATAACATTTCACTAGAGGGTCGGTTGTATGAAGGTCCATTTGGATATTGAACGTATCTAGATGGTCACTCAAGTTACTATTCCCATCGTACAGCGGGACCATGAGCACTTTAAGTTTCTGCGGGAAGGGCTACATTTCAATCTCCATAGAAAATGGTGAGCTTTCCTCATGTCGAGGTTGATTGTTTTGAGGCCACGAGCACTCTTCTAGCTGTTTCAGCCTTAGGAGGACTTGTTCCACTATTCGGTCCCGCATTTTAGGTCGAGGGGTAGAGCTTTTTGTACATTGCGAGCCCTCCAATCATTGACTATCGTGATCTTCGTGAGTTTCTTTGCAAGCTTCTTTATGAAGCTACTGGAGCTGTACCATGATTTCTTCTTGCCTTTGTGCCCCCTGGGCTTGTGCCTGTGCCAGTGCTTTCATGGTTTCAGCCAACTCTCTTACTGTGTCCTCAAGCCCTTGCTAAGGTTTGTGGGACGTTTGTGTCTCTCCTACCCTGAGAGAGTCATTTTGTTGGTGGTGGACTTTGGCAGTGGGACTGTTTGCCGGCTATGCAACTGGAGTGTTTGAGCTCCTTGTGGTCCTTCCTCTCGCCATTGTAGAGTTGCAAGGAACACTTTAGAAAGCGAATAGGTCCCCACAAACGGCACCAAAATGTTGACATCATAATCTAGTTCGTGCAGAAAGCCCAAACTCCAGCCAATGGGGATGAATTCTTGGACCCAAGGCTGTCTTCTGAAGTGTGAGGATGGAGGAAGAGGGAGAAAGAGAGGAAGGGAGATGGGGAAGGATGGTGTTTTAACATGGTTCGGCTAAATCTGGGTGGTACCGAACCCTACGTCGACGACAGAGTTTTTATTAGCTTGAAGAAGTGTTTATAAAGTTTCTGTGCATAGTTTTTCTTTGGCCTCCTCCTCTTCTAACAATGAGTTTCTATTTATAGAGGAATAAGGGGTTACAAGTAATGATTACAAGCTATAATTATGTTATATCAAGAAATAAATGTAAAAGATAGAGGAAATCCTACAATTCGACTGTTGTAAGCTGCTTTCTACGAGGTGGGCCCCTCTTATTAGCTATAAGCTAGTATAAGTCTATGTAATGCTCGATCTTGTAGAGCTCGTAGTCAGATGAGGTGCTTGCTCACTTAGCGAGCTCAGAGTTGTCTCTTAGTGTAGCGAGCTTGAGTAGGGTGGTCGATTGCTTGGCAAGCTGGATTTCTCATGATCTCATTGTACCACTTTTCAGCGATGTGTGAGGTGGTGTTCGCTGGATATCTTCAGCGAGTCGAACAACTTGGTGTTTGCTGGAGCTTTGCTAACTTGTTCCTCGAAGCCAATTTTTACCCATAATAGAAATAATTAGGGTCAGAGGTCTAGCCCCAGTAGCCAGCTTTTGAAGAAAGTGAGGATTGAGTGACCTCAGCCTTCAGGTAGTCACAATCATTATAGCATCCTATTGGACACTTTGGATAGGATTTTTGTGACTAAAAAAGGTAGAGAGGACTTTGGGACTTCTGCTCCCTTGAGGACTCCTCGCGAGAATAGAAAGGCGAACAAGTTTTGTGCTTACCATAACAAGGCTAGGCACAACACTTCTAATTGTCGAGCCCTCTAAGATGCGATTGAAGATCTGATTAAGAGAGGCCGTCTAAGGGAATACGTACTGCGGCCCACAGGATAGCAGCCCTCTTAGCCTCAATGAGATCCCAAACAAGAGCAGTCTACCACATCCATAACCCTATTTTAGCTCTATAATAAAGCATGTAAAAAGTAGTTCAAGTTTTGATGTTTATAGTCTGAGCGAAGCCTTAGCAAATGTTAATCCAGAAGTTTGCTCTCGAGATGCAAGCTTCCCCTATTTCAACTTACAATTGTATCCTTCCAAGTTTTAATTTAAATTGACATTGCATTAGAACGACCTACTTTATGGCATTGTCCTAATGCGATCAAGCATGCATATGACCAACTTTGTTAGGCACCATATGCACACTACATTGATATGCACATGACCAATTTTCTTAAGCACCATGTGAATACAATCTCGTCATGCATATGACCAACTTTCTTAGGCACCTTATGCATGCGACCTCCAGCCTATGCATATGACCAACTTTCTTAGGCACCATATGCATAGTGCTTCATTGTGCATATGACCAACTTCCTTAAGCACCATATGCACATGACTTTGTTGTGCATGTGACCAACTTTCTTAGGCACCACATGCATGTGATTTTCTAGCATGCATATGACCAACTTTCTTAGGCACCATTTTCATGTGATCTCGCCATGCATAAGACCAACTTTCTTAGGCACCATATGCATACAATCTCATACTTGATGGGCACATGACCAACTTTCTCAGGCATCACGTGCGCCCAATTTCATGAATCATGTATATGACCAACTTTCTTAGGCACCACGCATGTGCAACCATGCACATAACCAACTTTCTCAAGCACCACATGTATGCAACCAAATGCTCGCAGCTCTCATACGACCAAATGTTCGTAGCTCTTATATGACCAAATGTTCACAGCTCTCATGCGATCAAATGCTCGTAGTTCTCATGCAACTTAAAATTTGTAGCACACATGCGATTTTCATTAGGCATAACCCCTGTCTTGCCAAGATTCATTGTCCAAAGAAGTGTGACCGATTGGTTACTTAGATATCTCATTTTATTATGATGAGTAGTTGAAGTTTATATTGTCAGCTATATGCAGAATATTCATACAACAGAATACAAGAAACATAGGAGAAAGTCATGTTAGATGAGGTGCTGCCAAGAAGGGGAAATTTCAAAAAAATTTCTTAGAAAACCCTCAGATGGCCGAACCCCATCTCCCAAAAATCTCTTTGTGTAGAGGTTTCATACAGTAAATAAATGCAAGAGAGAGCTCAACTAACCTTTAATCCAGCTCCTTGCACAGCGGAAGACTCTGATTTCTCCGGTCACCTCAGG
>JANHAO010013278.1:0-16036 GCA_026873985.1 Saraca asoca
CCGTTATTATTACAAATTTATTAAAAAATAACGACGGTTAAATTAACCGCCGCTATCAAAAAAATTTAGAGGCGGTTAAACTAACAGCCTCTAAATAACCGCTGCAAACTCACGTCATTTTCTGTAGTGTCCTATTGAACCTCTATTTTGATAGTGAATAGAAATATTTGAATCCAATTTTTTTTTTCAATTAAGATAGAAATTATTTAATTTCCTTAAGCTACACCTTATGACTTTATATGTATAAAATAACACATTAATATAGATAGTATCATAAAATTTTAATTTGCATTTTCAATACTAGACAAAGGAAATTATGAGTACACTAGCAATAAAGAAATTGATCTTTTTTTTAATTAATTGTTTTCTTTATTAAACTATTAATATATAATTGAATGTGAAACTATCATGCCCTGAGTTTCGATACGTAACTGACATAGAAAGTCACTTCTAAGTAACTCCCTATAAGCTTAACCATGCAATAAAACTTTTTATGTTACACACCTCTATATGGAGAATGATTAGACAAATACAAAACATATAGGACATAAGGATAAATCTAAACAACACTGATGCATTTATTGAAATACTTTATCAAATTTCTAACAAAAATCTGACAGAACTTCCCCGATTTTCCAAACCTTAGGTAAAAGGCCAATGCAATAGCTAAGGACTATATACCCTACTTACAACATGTACAACTAAATAAAATACAACATAAGCCTAGACACCACAATGTACACAATCTACTAGATGACAACTACACATAAATACATAGACAACTCGACCCTATCAATTGTCAAAGTACAACTATCAATATGTATTCGTGCTCTGCAAAAGAAGTCTACTTAATCAAAGTGCAAACTCATATCCAATTGCATTTGGGTTAATAGCAGAAGTGGCCTCAAGTTCTAAAAACATAAAAGAAAATGGAGTGAGTTTTTTATAAACCCAATGAGTGAATAATTCCTCAAAAAACCAAAAGTTAATTTATAAATCATGTTCAAATGCAATGTAGTATAATACACACACACACACACACACACACACACACACACACATACATACATCAACTTGTAACTATCTTACAAAATGGGAGTTTCAGATCATTGAGGAAATCAAAATCAATAAAAGTACTTGTCATCAAGTCAAAATGAAAAACAAAGTACAACAATTAAAAAAAATACTCACCATACGGTACAATAAAGAAATCACTAAAATCTTTTTTCTATCTCAAATAATCGAATGATAAGAAAATTCAAAATTTTGATATACAATGGGAGTCCAATGGTTAATTCCTAAAGGCAACCTTGCCTAATAGATATCAATTGTCATCATTCACCTTATTCTTCCCATAGATATCGTTCCCTTATTCCTCTAAAAATATAATTTTATTTATAAGTGCACTTGAGGGTTCTTGAAAGAAATATCCAAAAGATCCAAAAATTTTACATTTCAATATCAATCACCAATGATTTGTATAGAATGCCATTTTCATATTTATAAATTTCACATGCCGATATTTGATAGTTCAATGTAACAATGTGATGTGAATCAAGGGAGAAACATAATCTTCTAATGATAAGGCTTTTTCCATATAACAGAGCATATTACGTATTTTCATTGCAAATTCCAATAATCTCAATCTCATAAATTTAATATTCAACATCAATACTATATAGAAGCGGTTTATCAAATTATGAAATAGCATTTGCCAAGCAGGCAGGAAAATATTAAATCTTTATTAGCACAAAACATAGCATAAGACAAAATAAAAGCTCAAGTTGTGAAAACAATCAAATATAAATATATTTGTATATAAAAAAGAGAACTATCCACTCACCTCTAGCTAGCTAGGTAACTTCCAAATTTTTTTTCTTTTTTTCTTTTTAAGTTCCAATTAGATCACCAAAACCTATTAATCAAAATTCATCAACACCTCCTAAAATCAATCTCTATTTAGAAAATAATATTTTAATCACATAAATTTTATTTAAAACCAAGGCAAAAATATTTAAAGAAGAAAGAGCATAGTATGCTCATAAATTTGTTACTAGCAAGGAAGAAGTGAAAAGAAAGGATTTGCACTTGGTGGTTGAAGGGAAGATAAGATTGCTGGCTAGAGTTGCTACAAAGGCAAGCCGAAAAACTCACCGGAGAACAGGCTTAAAGCTGGGATAGCTGGTCAAAGCTAATGCAGTGCTAACCAGAGCTAAGCAAGGTAGCAACCAAAGAAGTTAGAGCCAAAGAGAGTAGACTAGTAGTAGTAGCTCACTAGAGAGAGAAAAAAAAGAAGCTGAAACATTGACGGTTTGGAAGGTAGGGCAAGGACCATTCAAGGAAGAAGTTGAAATCAGAAGAACGAAGTAAGAGTAGACCAACTGGGACTAAGGTCATGACTGAAGGGAAAGGAAGCTGCCATGATTGGAGGAGAAGTAGAGGAAGAAAGACAGTAGTCCTAGTTGTTAATCGAAGAAGCAGACCAACGACTGGAGGAGATAAGAGGGAGAAAGAAGAAGAAGTAGTAGCAAGTAGTTTGAGAGGAGGAGGAAGAAGGAGCCAGAAGCAGAAAGGTTTTGGGGAGAGAGGAGTTGTGCCAGAAAATGGGGAAAAAAAGAAGGAAAAAGAAAAAGGAAAAACTACCCTTTAGCCATAAAATAAAATTAGAATACTCACTATAACACACCTATTTACATTATTTTTCATTGGAAAAAAACATATGCTAGACTTGAAATTATGCTTTTTTATCCCATAATATTACAATTACACTACTAGCTTATTTCATAGTATTATTACTTCCATAGTATTATTAGTATTATTATTTTTCAGTGTTATAGAAGCTTACACCAGACAAAAGAAACCAAGATTTGGAGATGGCCACGATGGTATTTGCATTGAAGATTTGGTGTAATTATCTTTATGGAGAGACTTGTGAGATCTACATTGATCACAAGAGTTTGAAGTATATGTTTCAGCATAAAAACTTGAACCTGAAACAACGTTAGTGGCGGAACTTATGAAGGACTATGATTGTTTCGTCTTATATCATCCAGGCAAGACCAATGTGATAGCTGATGCATCGAATAGGAAGTTTGTAGGGATTCTTGCTCATATTGATGTGTAAAGGAGACCAATCATTTAAGGGTTACATAAAGTGGAAGCTCGTGGAATCCAATTGCAAATATCAAAACCTGAAATACTTATAGTTCATGTTACAAGTACAGTTTCCACTTGTTGATCAAATTAAGGCTGCACAGGCTTAAGATGTGAATGTAAATAGGGCTACTTGACAAAATGAAGAAAGAACCAGATTCGGGTTTAGTAATAGATGAACGAGGAGCCTTAACTTATCATGGTCAAATATAAGTGCCTAATGTTGATAAATTGCGACAACAACTTATGCATATAGCCCACTATTCATTTTATGCTATGCATTTAGGCAGTAACAAGATGTATCAAGATTTAAAGATAGCTTATTGGTAGAAGGGATGAAACATGACATAAAGGATTTTGTTTCCTAATGTCTCACATGTTTTAAGTTAAGGCGAGACCAACAGGCTTATACCAAAATTTGGAAATTCTTGAATAGAAATGGGAAAGAGTTAAAATGGATTTTCTTATTGGACTGCCAAGAATACCAAAGGGTTATGATTCTATATGGATAATTTTGGATCTTTGACAAAGAGTGCCTATTTTTTTCCAGTGAAGATTACTTATTCAACTTCCCAGTATACTCAATTGTACCTGGATTGGATTGTGTCTCTTCATGGAGTTTCATTGTTTATATATATATATATATATATATATATTATATACAATCAAGGTACCTAGTTCACTACACAATTTTGGAAATCTTTCCAAGAAGCCTTAGGTTCACAACTCCACTTTAGCATAGCCTTCCACCCTCAAACAAATGGACAATCCGAAAAAACAATTCAAGTTCTAGAAGAGATGTTTCAAGCTTGCATGTTGGAATTTAAAGGTTATTGGGAGTGATATCTACCTTTTATTGAATTTGCATATAACAACAATTATTATTCTTTAATTCAAATGACTCCTTTTGAAGCATTATACGAAAGAAAATGTAGATGTTCTATTGGGTGGTTTAAGGTAGATGAGACAAAGTTGTTAGGCCCAAAATAAGAAAGTCAAGATCATCAAAGAAAAGTTAGTAACTATTTAAAGCCATCAGAAGTCATATGCAGACAAGAGAAGAAGGGATTTGGAATTACAAGTGGGTGATCAGGTATTCTTGAAAATATCACCCATGAAAAAAGTCATCATATTTGGTAGGAAGGGAAAGCTAAGTCCCCGATACATAAATCCTTTTCCCATAATAAAGAGAATAGGCATTGTGGCTTATAAGTTAAATTTACCTTCAGAGCTGGAGAGCATCTATCCTATTTTTCATGTATCCATGTTGAAAAAGTATGTTCCAAATCCATCTTAAATCTTTCCACAAATCCTAATTGAGCTTGATAGTCATCTGACCTATAAGGAGCGTTCTATAGCTATTGTTGACCAACAAATCAGAAAATTGTATTCCAAGGAATATCCTTCAATGAAAGTCCTATAGGAAGACCATAGGAAATAAAAGATGACCTAGGAACCCAAACTGGTCATGAAGGACAAATATCCCTATCTTTTCGAATGAGATTACTGACATGAGCCTTCTCTTTTAACATCTTTAAAGCTAAACCTTCCATAGTTAATCAACTACTTTGTTTTATTCCAACACAATCCTGCTTATAGAATTCAATGGTTAATTCTTTTAAAGGGGAATTTGTAACATTGAAAAATAATAATACTAATAACGTTATGAAAATAATAATACTATGAAATAAGCTAATAGTGTATTTGTAAGATTACAGGATAAATGAGCATAATTTCTAGTTTAACATATGTTTTATCTCTATGAAAAATAATGTAAATAGGTGTGTTATAACAAGTATTCTAATTTTATTTTGTGGCTAAAGGGTAATTTTTCCTTTTCTTTTTCACTCCTTTCTCTCAAAACCCTTATGCTTCCAACTCCTTCTTCCTCTTCCTCCCAAACTGCTTGTTGCTGCTTCTTCTCCTTCCTCGCTCTTATCTCCTCTGGCCGCTAGTTTGCTTCTCTAGTTAGCAGTTGGGACTGCTATCTTTCTTCCTTTGCTTCACATCAAATTTCCTCTACTTCTCGTCAGACATTCTCTGCTTCTACTCCGATCATGGAAGCTTCCTTTCCCTCCGATCATGACCTCAGTTCCAACTACTCAGCTCTTTCTTCATTTTTCTAATTTCACTCTAACCCACTACCCTAACTTTGGGTCTATTCTCCAATGAGTTTTCTAGCCTGTCTCTGCAACAACTTCGGCCAGAGATCTTGTCTTCCCTTCAACCACCAAGTGCAAATCCTTTCTTTTCACTTCTTTCTTGCAGGTAACAAAAAATTTTTTATTCTTAATTTTATCCCTGAATAATTTTAATTTATTCAATTCGATTCCTTATTTAGTGTATAGTTCAAATTCCTAATGGAAAGTTGACATAAAAGTCCCAAAACTTACATGGCCTAATCAATTAGTTGAGTGTATTTGCCCTCTCCCTAACTAGGCTCAACAATGTCATGTTTTCTTAATTATAAGAAAGGAGAAGCTACCAATATTATGCTAGGATTTCATTATTCTTCCTCCGTAGCACAACAATCACACAATTGGAAAGGCAATTCATCATCCACACAGTATTATTCTCATATTAATAAATAATATATGTTAGTTTTCGATCCTTTTTAATAGTAAAATTTAAAATAAGATATCTTTATATTATTTATAAAATAAATATTATTTATTATATAAAATTATTTAATGTCAAATAAAAATCAATAGATTAGAATTTATTAATACATAAGAAAAGCTAGAATTATGAAAAAAAATGCTAGTATATTTGAAGAACAAATCAATGCTATACTATCAATAAATGTTGGTGATTTTTGGCAACTAGCTTAATGAATTTCTAGAAAATATGACTTAATGATTTAACTTATATGTTATAATTATTATTTTATATATTGACACTGTAATATCACATATTTAACTTATACATGATTACTATATAACTTGAGGAATTGAAGCATTGCACATTTTCTTATTACTTTGAGATAGATATTTTATTATTTGGTTATAAGAGTATTATTATAATTCACTTTTTTTTATTCCATTTATATAATATTTTGTTGTACTAAATATAAAAATAGAATGAAAAACATATTGAATTCATAATCGTGCAAAACATAATTATAGAATGACAATTCTATTTTATTTCCATTCCTGCTCTCATCCATATTCTCATTTTCATTTCTATTTCCATTTCCATTTCATTTAACCAAATATAACATATTAAAATAAGAAATATTATCATGGACATCAAACTATTAATTATAAGCAATAATGTGCTATAAATTATAAGAAGCAATAATGTGTTGAATAATAAATAAGCTATGAATATTAGACCATATCTCTCTGAATGGCTGCTCCTCAGTTTTTAGATTTAAAAGAATAATAAATAAAGGATATAAAGCTAAGTAGAGTAAATGTATTAATGAAGCAGATTAATCCAAGTGACGCTATTTAGTGAGCCTAGAGACGACGACTGGATGATGAAATCGCGCAAGAAATCTTTAGATGATGACAACATTTCTGCAATACACAGTAGTGGCGTTAATATTCATGGTTTTGTGTTTATTTTATTCAACTTGGTTCTTCTTTCTGGGCCAAATAATAGAGTCTTCCATTACGGTGAGACCGTTCTCGCAGTATCCACAGCAAGTTAACACCATTTGATTGACAAGGCTCCCCACTTATAGTGCTTTTAGATATGCTTTCTTTTTTTTTTTTTTATCATAAATTAATCATATTAGACCCGTCATGATAACACATCCTATAACAAGTTAATTATATGAATAATAAAAAATTATATTTTTTCAATAAAAAAATTTATAATTATATTTTTCTAATTTAAAATATGTCTTTATTAGATTTTTGAGTTAGGTCTAATCAAATTCTTAATAAATCTAAATCTCTAAAGAGGCTAGAGTGACAAATTCTTAACAAATTTAGCTTAGATAAGCCATACATACTATCATCACCATGAGTGAATAAAATAAAATTAAAATTAATAAAAATTTTAGTTTTTATAATTTTACTAAATTTATAATTTAATTCTTATAGTTTTATTTTGTGTAATTATATCCTGAAATTTAAAATAATTTGTAATTAAGTCCCCACGATCAACTTATATTAAATTTAAATAATACGATAACATGAATCCAATTGAAATTCATTTTTGCAGCTCCTGTGTTGTTTTCAATTAATAATTTCAAGAAAAAAAAAACTTAATTTTTTTAATACTTATTAATACGAAGATTTTTTTTCTTCTTCTAAAGAAAATAAAGACAATTTATTTATATGATAGTTAAATCTTAATAAATGAATTTTGGTGAAGTAAACATAGCAAATTAGTAAAAATAAAATATCAATATATAATTTAATAAACATATAATATTCTATTAGTTAAATTTAACATCAGTTAATACTAAAGATTTAATTATAAATAATTTTAAATTTTAGGATATAAGTACACAAAATAAAACCATAATAACTAAATTATAAATTTAGTGAAATTATAAGAAATTAATCCATAAAATTATAAGGAACTAATATTTTCCAATGGGAATCAAATATATAATTTATGGTTCTCCGAACCTTAAAGATACAGAAGTCTGAATGTTTTTAAGTAAAGAATATTGTTTTTTTATTATGTACATGACTGAGTCTGTTTAGTACTTTATTGTATTTTTTTTTATCTGTATGTTGTAATTTTCTAAAAATTTACAACTTTTTTTATAAAAGTATAGCAATTATTCACAATATATAATTATAATTGATAGAGCACGCCAGACCAAAGAATAATCCAAAATATTCATATAAACTTTGTTGCAATATGGGGCTGTAGAAAAGTAAATTAATTGAAGACTGAAAATGATAAGTGGAGGCCTCAAAAAAGAAAAGAGAGGTAGGGCCAGTGCTGAACAATTCTTCAATTAACAGAGATAGAAAGTGTTATGGCTAATTCACAAACCCAATTTTAGTCCAATCATACATCAAATGTGTCTATGTGGTGAATGCTATACCTTCACTGTCATCAAAAAGGGAAAAGGGATTTGTGGGGTTTAGTGTCTCGCACCAACTTACCAGCTCACTGCCAATATCAAATATTCTCAGAGGACCGAACAAACAGCCACCTATTTCTTTTGTAAACAGAAGAAAGCACTCAAGATAATTAATAAATATATATTAAAATTCATTTTTGTGACATTTCTTCCTTAATTACATATTATTTGAATTCACAAAGTGAAATCTTTGTAAAACAATGTAGGGTAAAATCTGTGTAACAATTTCATTATGTTAATAATTTTTTTTACTTATGTCAATTGGTTTATAGTGTCTATCTTTAGCGTATAAGATATAATATACGACAAAAAATTAGATTTATCGGAACATAATGTACAATAAAAAATTAGATTTATCGTTGATGTGTGTAAGGGAAATTCTATATTATGATTCATAGAGTAAGAAGTCTCTTGTTATTCTAAAAGGAGAGTAGTAAACTTAGATACGTGAGATATGTAATTATTTATTTAGATTTTTGATAGATCACAAATGAAATCTACTTACATGTATAAATTAACCTCTTTTTAAAATAAGGAAATTTTCTTCATGCAAGAATAAAATAGAATTACTTGGATATTTATTTACTTCTTGTTCTTATTGACACTAACTTATTCAGAAAATAAAGTGAAAACCATCTTCTTAGGCATAATAAATACTTCGTAACTAATTAATCTCTTAGACATTCTTAGTACACGTCTAACTAATTTGAATATGGTGCATGGTCAAATTAAGTATATAGTGGAATTGAGTATCTACTTATGTACTATTCTTAATCTACAAAGCAAGTAGCCCTTTTTTAAGTAACACATCAACACAAGCCATTACAATTGACAACAGTAGGGGCAGAGGTAAAGGCGGGGGGATATAGCTATTATATAGGCAAATGGCATCCCTAACTTTCTGCACTTACTAGAAAGAGAAGTAATCATGTGAGCACAGGAAAATATAAAGAGAAACTATAATTAAATCTGAGCACGTTTACATGTCACCTAACAGCCAACAAGTCTATAATAATTCCAGAATTTCTAACAACTTCTACTAATGTGAGACAACTAATATGTAGCATTTGCCCTACTAATTAACACTTGCCTTTAACAAATCAGACAAAGTCAATGAGTAAAACCCATTAGGAACTAGTTGGACGCTGACGGGCTAACCTTCACTATCTTTAATATTATCAGTAGAGCCAATCTATATATCAATAGGCCAACTGCTTAGTGTTTTTTCATGCCTTCTACATTCATCAACCACGAAGTACTATACTTAGTTAAATGGTTTTTGAGAAGTTATCTTAAATGGGAAATTAATGATACATATTATCTCTCTAATAATTAAGTTTAGCTTATTAAGCACACGTTTCAAACAAAGTATTACCATCAAATATTAAGGAGAGTTAAAACATCATTATATTTAAATATAATTCTTAGGTGAATAATAGAGACTAATAATTGTTGAAAAATAATAAAAATATATTACGAATGATAAAAAAAATTAAATTTTATAATTATAAAATAAAATAATGATGATAATAATTATTTAATTTCAATACATCGATGAAACGACGGGAAGTGACTTTTCATTTATTCATTAAAATAGCTAGAGCATTCTAACTATTAAGCACACATTTCAAACAAA
The DNA here is from genome assembly GCA_026873985.1 of Saraca asoca. Taxonomy (NCBI): domain Eukaryota; kingdom Viridiplantae; phylum Streptophyta; class Magnoliopsida; order Fabales; family Fabaceae; genus Saraca; species Saraca asoca. The sequence goes on from JANHAO010013278.1 coordinate 9,843, forward strand.
GTCTTACCATCCAATATTAAGGAAAGTTAAAATATCATTATATTTAAATACAATTCTTAGGTGAACAACAGAGACTAATAATTGTTAAAAGATAATAAAAATATATTACGAACATAAAAAAAAAATTATAATTATAAAATAAGATAATGATGACGATAGTTATTTAATTTCAGTTCATTAATGGAATGATGAGAAGTAACTTTTCATTTATCCATGAAAATAACTAAAGCATTCTAATTTTAGTTTACTAAATACTTAAATATTCTTTTTATCATCTGTGAATCCAAATTAATCCTTTCACCCTTTTAAATTTAGAGAATCATCTCTTGCTAGAAGAATCTCTCTGTTGAAATATTTTACAATTTTAGCTAGGCAATCATAGGAGCACTTCAGTAGAATTGAAGTCCCTTCCTTGCTTGGATTAAGGAGGGGGTTCACTGATTGAGCACACCCTAAAGTGGCATATTAATAATGTGATGTGATAAGAAGAGAAAAACTTAAATCCAAGACAAGTTCAAAGTCACACCCATATGTTGAGTTTTCAGATTAGTAGAGCTGGTTTAATGTTAAAACCTCGCTCTCTCAACCCCCAGCCCGCCCCCCAAATATAAAGGAGAGAGAAGATCAAAAAGGAAACTACAACAAATTTATGGAAATGACATTGATGTGATAAAAGAGCAACTTACAGAGCAAGAAAAGGACTGAAAGCCTAATATTACTAGAATTGCTACCAAGAAAGGTAACTTTAGGGCCTCCAAAAGTTTGAAGTAAGAACGTGTTAAATAAACAGTATATTGACGGCAAATAGCTACAGTATGAAATTAAGTGGCAATTGCAGAAAAGAATCAATTTCCTGTCAACTCCAATCTGATTCATTATAACTATACAACAAAACTGATAAGACTTTAGTGTATGATCCTCTTATTTTGAAATGTGTGAGAAATGGCCGCAATATTGCAACTATAGCAAATGCGGAAATCGTATTTTTTTGATCAAATTCGGATTATACTCTGTTATTTTTTGAATCTGCCTATAATTTTTTTAATAATATCATCGTGATGACAACTTAATTATAATCACATTTTAAATTCATGACGTGTGGTTGGTGTATCAGAACTGTCTATAGGTATATCTGCAACTTGCTTGGATTCAAACTTTATGAGGCTTGTTCAGTTCAGCCGTTGAGTTAAACGACAAGTTCATAATCTGCTATATATCTTGAGTGATTAGCCTACAATAGATAAGTTTATTCTTCTCGTTCAAGCTTTCCCAAAATCGATGGAATCCATCAGAAAGTTGTTTACCCGATTCCATTAAATCAGAGTTCGGTAGTTCACCAAACACATAAAGTGAAATGAAAGAAAGTTACTAATTAGACCTATTGAAGACAATAAAAGGAGAGAAGATGAATAATTAAAAGATAACTCCCCGTTTTTCTTATTTGTCCTATAAAATCTCCTAAATTGAAAGAACAAAAAAAAAAAATATATATTGGTGGATATTGGAGGACTAATCATAAACTTTTATTCTCTTCCCATCGTTGATGGAAACTCCCAAATAGAGAGAAAGTGATGAATTAACCTTTATGTCCATTCTCCTTTATTCAAATATAGGAGAAGAGATTACTTTATTTTTAGTTATTGGATTATTTAAATTAGATAAAAAAAATGCTCCCGACTTCCAAATTAGATGAACACAAAAATAAGTACGGGAGCATATTGGAGGATTAATCATAAATTCTTAGATTCTTTCCCTTCCCAGGTAAAACTTAAAAAAGCAAAGGAAATTCTATAATGTAACATTTCTTTCCATCTCTTTTCCATCCGTTATCCCTGGCCAAACATTGCATAATGAATTGGCTATGAACAAAGAGTTTAAATGTTTGGTTAGATACATGATGCAAATTTGATTCTTATCATTACAAGAAATTCTACATTTAGAGACAGTTTTGGTGGGGAAAATTTCGTCACCATGTAATGGAAAGAAACAAGTTTTTTATGTAAATAATTTAGCGACAAACAAGGGAAATCCGTCAACAAATTTTGTGACAGCTTCCCCACCTATTTTACCAATGTCTATTCGATGGATACAATATACTATTTTCAACATATTAATTCTATCCTTAAATCCATTATTAATATTTTAAAAATTAATTAACAAAGAAAAATATGATATTTTTAAAAGAATTAATTTTTTACAGTTTAGCAACAGATTTAACAACAGAACTTCAATTTTTTGAATTTAGTGACAAAATTATGCATTTAGCAATGAAATTTTAGAATTTTGTTGTTAATTGTTACTAAATTAAAAATAAAGTAATCTATGGAGATAATTAGAAGAGTATTATTTTTTCTTTTTAGTGACATATTTAACGATAGGATTTTAAAATTCTAACACTAAATTTAAAAATTAAAGATATTAAAACACATAGTTTCATTAAACGTTAATAATGGAAGTTTGTCACTAAATTTGTTACTAAGTCACAATAAATTTAAAATTCCTACTAAAAATTCATTTCACATTCTTTTTAACGCTCTCACTTATCTCATTTTCTCTCACTCTCCCTCTCTCTCACCATTCTCTCTCTCTTTCTTTCTCTGTCCACTATCATTTTTCAATGTCTTGTCACACCACTGTCCATTACTAACACTGAGTTGATCATTTTCTAATGGTTTGAGGAAGTTTTTTTTCCCCATTTCACTCAACATTTGATGCAACCTTTAAGTCTCTAAATCTCATTGGAAAACTTGTGTTTGTGTGTGTGTGTTTTTTAATTTTGATTTTATTTAGTGAATATGCATTATATGTGATGTTGGTTAATGTTTGGACTAATTAATTTTGTTATGTATTTGTATGTCTGAATGTTAGAATTTTAATGTAAATATTTGTGTAATTGTTTTAATAATCTGAATGTTTTCCAAGAGAAATTTACTGAGGGTTTTGTTTTTCAAGGGTTTTGCTTATTGAGTATAGTAGAGCTAATTTATGATTTCTAAATTTTATGGTAATCTGTATATTTTTGTAATTTGTTATTTACTTGATTCAATTTTATGATATATAATTTTATTTATTTTTAAATATGTGTGTGTTGGACTCATTATCATAAAAATACACTTATATATTAGTTGTGTCACACATATCATGTTAGTTTGGAAACATACGTCTATCTCAGTGACATTGTAAGTTAAAAAAAATTACGATAGATTTTTAACCGACATGTAAAATAAGAAACGATAACAGTTTTTAATCCATAGCTGATACCTTTTTATTTAAAAAAAAATACATGTCTTTGTTTAATAAAAAAAATCAATTTAAAATAATTTTTAAAAACGTTACAACATTGACTAAGTTATGGAATCACTAAAAACATCAATTTTTTTTATTAAAAAGAAAAGAAAAGAAAACCAACTAATGCCTTTTCTCCAAGAAATTGTCACTAGCTACATTTTATAGAAATCTATTACTATTTACATTTTTGCAAAAACAATATATTGAACCAAAATCTCTAATCATCCAACACCATTTCAATTTCAATAACTTCAAATATTTTATTGGATTAATAAAAAATTCAAGATATTACAAATGTAATAAAAATCAAATATATCAAATTAACAATAAGCCTATACATTATTCTACTAAATTGAGTTGGAGAAATCTCGGCCATTAATTTTAAATTATTGTCAGTTTTTTTTTTTTTGAATGTATCCTTCAAAATATTACAAGTTCATAAAAAATTAACATATTAAAATTAAATAATTGTCTACATATATAACAAGCACATAATCAAGTTGACACAATGTAATAACAATTCTCTTTGCAAGTCATTTAATTTCTTAAAGTCAATAACTTTGTTACATATTATATCTTCCAGTTGGTACGATCCAAAATTAAAAGTAATTAGGGAACATACTTAACATAATCAACATAAAATTTATCTCATCTACACAGCATCAATCATTAATAAAATTAAAAAAGGAAAATAATTGTTACCTAGAAATAGAGAAAGCAAGACAAAGATCAATTCAAACCATTAAGAGAGAGAAAGTGAGAGTGAGTTAAGTTTTTGTGATTGGTAAAAGAGTGAGATGAAGAGTACCTTCGAATCACTAGAGATAAAGGGAAAAAGAGCTAAGATTTCAAATTAACAAAGAGCGACAGTAACAGACAGATCTACAAAAATTTTTTATTATTGACAGGCTTTTGACGTTGTTTTTTAGTAAAAACTGACATTTTAATTTTTATTTACCTACTTGTATTTCCTATAAACCACATCTCATTTATTTTGAATTATTTTAGTTCATTTTATTTTTTAGATAATATATTACAATTTTCACCAATAAATTTCCCAAACGCTAATTATTTTTTGAATTATTTTATCCATTAAATAATATTTAAATTCTTAAATTATTTTATCCAATTAAATAATATTTAAATTCTTCAAATATTATGTAATCTTAGTAAAGTTGAATTATTTGATTGGAAATAGAAAAAGTAATGATTAAATAATAATTTTGTTCATAAATAACATTAAACAAAATAATTCGAGTAAGGTTTATACAAAAAAAATTGAATATTTTTTCATAAATAGACAATATAATTAAAAATTAACAACATCAATTTTTTTTTACAATAACCAACATCAATGGCATTAAGGACGTTGATTTTGGTTAAAAAGCCAATATCATTTTCCTTAGCTTGTCTTTTCGAAAAAAACAAATATCTAATATTACATCTAGTCATTTTCATTTAAAATGTACAGAGACTTTAAACATCAATTAATATGTTGGAATCGACTTGTAATATCATATATCTAAGTTAGTTTCTCATACAAAATGGAAGAAATAAAAAACTCACATTTTTTCTCTAGAAAAAACCTAATAACCACTAAAGGCATTGCTTTTTATTAAAAAAAGTTATCGTGTTTTTTCTTGTTGACCATTGAAAATATTGAATTTTTATAAAACAAAAATTAATATTTTTTCTCTACAAAAAATTGTTTTAGCAACATTTTTTACATAAACCTGTTGCTATTTATATTTTTATAATGATGCAAATTAAATAATTTTAAAAGTATATCAATTCCTTAACCCAAACCAACGTCAAATATGAGATTTAATTCAAACATCACTTTTTTTTAGTAGAAATCAATATTGCAAATTTCTTCAAATTTATTAAAAAAAATCATTGTGTTTATATATGCATTAGTTTATCTTTTATCTAATGTCTATTTAACAATATTTTTGAATTTTGTAGCATCGATTGTATATCTATTCATTGTTTGAGTTTATTTGTAGACCAAATGGAATGCATAAAAAGAAAAAAAAAAGATTTAATTCCCAATTAGCAACAAAATTAATAACAAAAGGAACTAAAAATTTCTTAGGAGGGATATAGAGATAAAATTAATAATGGAAATATTCCATCGCTAAATATGTGAGATTGTAATTATTATTTAATGATGAATTTCAAAATTCCATCACTAAATATAAGTTCGTAATTATTATTTAATGGTGGATTTCAAAATTGTGTCTCTAACTTTTTATCAATATCAACTTTAAAGATGAATTAATATCTATTAATAAATTTTTCGGTAATATATTTAGTGATAGAATTTTCAATATTTAGTAGAAAATTTCATCACTAAATCGCAAAATTATTGTGGTATATAGACTAACTTTTCTTATACATTTTCTTATGTTATGTTTGGATGGAGGAGATTGAAAGGGCTTGCTTGGCCATGGGGCAAGAAAGGACCGAATATTTTCAATAATGTTCTCTCCTTTGGCTGAGCAAGCCTCCCAAGGATCCACTAGTTTGAGGTCCCAAATACCCCTAGATCAAATCTAGAGTAAGAGTAGAGCTTACTAACCTTTAGTCTAACTCTTTTACAGTGGAAGTGTGTGGATCTTCACACCAGAAAAATCCTCTAAATGGCCTCAAAAGCTTCCTCTTCAAGTCCTAGACAGTTGAGGAGCTTGATTGAGACTAGATAGAGCCAAGATCCGGAACATTTCCGGCCTCTTCTTCCCTCCACCATACTCGGCCTCCATGGACGGCCTTCCAAGCTTTCGGCCTCTCTCTCTCTCTCTCTCTCTCTCTCTCTCTCTCTCTCTCTCTCTTTCTCCTTCTCTTTCTTTCCCTCCTCCTCTCTTTTTTTTGTCCTCCGTCGGGCGGGGGACAAGGTGTGTGGGGTG
>JANHAO010013279.1:0-15931 GCA_026873985.1 Saraca asoca
AGCAGTAGCACAGTTAGAGATTCTTTCATATTCATTAGGTGATAGACAATTGGAAATAATCCACTTTACCTTTGCAGCTAACATAACTTATTTAAATAGAAAAGATTGGAGTGGAAGAGTGGAGGCAAGCAAGAGTGGTAGAAAAGCTAGGGTTTCCCTCGCTTGTGTTGTCCACTTCACTAGGTGGATGGGCTGCACTGGTAGTGTTGCTCTCTTGGCCCATGAAGTCCATATTTTATTCAGTCCAAACTTGTTAACCCTTATGTGTTCACTTATGTGTCTAATAAAGCCTAAGCTATGAGTTTAAACTCATAAACTCTCTTAGACAATAATTCTCAAATTGTTTTTATTCATTAATTAAAATAATGTTCTAAGTGACGAATCATTCACTTATAACCTCCTCTAAAGTTAATATAAATGTTCTAACAACATTCAAATATCAACATTGAAAATTTGTTACTATTTAATAATTGTAATCTCTATTAAAATTATTAAATTAGTGATTAATTAACAATTCTAATCATATTAGAATACTTGATTAGTTATTTTAAATTTTCAAGATGTTCACTAATTCAACTCTTGTATTCAAAATATTTTGTATTCTAACTTTTCCTTTGACTTTGGATCAAAGAGATTCTATTATGTGTAACCCATTAGGTTTCCATGTAGATTAACAATGAATTATTTACAAGCTTATATAAGCTCACTAAAACTCCTTTTAATTCAAACATAGTTTCCCCAAGTTGTTCAAATAAATTTAGAAATCGTGATTAACTTCTAGCAAATCATAATGACCACCTAAATCCCTGGAATAGGTTTTTGGAAATCAAAACCTTTCATGATGAGTTATTTTTGTGTAATTCAATACATTCTTTTGTTGATATTCAAATTAGACTTAAGGTATGGTTCACGTGTCTACCTTAATTTGAACATCCAATTATTGTTGCATGTTTGACTATGTGCTATCTCATAAGTAATTATACATAAAACTCTTTTTATCTATGAATCAATACATAAGCTTATGGTTTTGATCATATTACAAATGTTAATAGATCTTTTCAATGTCTTTCCTTGTTGCCAAGGAGGATGAATCCTTTCTTAATCAATCATTTTCTTCATGTGTTTTGCAATGCACCTAATGATTATTTATATATACTCTTTAAGAGTGCAAGCCTAGGATAATATCAAAATACACAACTCTATACATACAATATTGTGTTGATCTCAAGTCTAAGGATCACTTGCACCACCTTTCACATGAGAATTCCATTGATACACGATAATGTTCCATATGGTTTCTCATGATGGGTCAATCCAATCATGTTTCATAACATATACCCATATGTCTTGTTTGGATATTTGTATATCTAAAATATATGAGATCATTGCTTCCTTCTAGATGAATGCGAGATGACATATGATGGTTTACTCATGAATTATTCATATTCTATTTTCTTAATAATTCAACAACCAGGGATATTTAGAAATATAACTATGTATATAAATTATCTTATAATCACAATCCCAATTGCAATTTATTTATACACAATTATATTTTAAGGATTTTATGAAATATGGCATACATATATCAAGCAATTATATCTATATATTAAAACTAAATTGATAAAGAGGCCAAAACATTATGTTTATTGAATATGCTAAGATATGTAGTTTCTATGTCATTACAACTAATTGTCTATAGGGAATCTATACTAACACTATGACCAAAATCATTGATGTAAGTATTGATGATATAAAAAAAGAGTTTTTTGTATAATCAATTGTGAGATAGCACACAATCAAGACATGCACCTATAATTGGACGTTCAAATTAGAGTTGACTCTTGAACCATACCTTAAGCCCAATTTGAATATCAAGTGATGAAAGGATTGAATTACACACTTAACACCTTATCATGAAAGATTTTGACCTACAAAAATCTATTCCTAGCATTTGGATAGTTATGAAGCTTTGCTAGAAGCCAATCATGATTTATAAATTTATTTGAACAATTTAGGAAAATTGTGTTTGACTTAAAAGGTGTTTTAATTGAATTAAGCTTATAAAAGCTTGTAAATATATTCATTGCCAACATACATGGAAACCTAATGGGTCACACATAATAGAATCTCTTTAATTCGAAGTCAAAGGAAAAGTTAGAATGCAAAATGTTTCAAATTCAAGTGTTGAATAAGTGAACATCTTGGAACTTTGAAATGATTAATTGAGTGTTCTAATAAGATTATAAGTGTTAATTAATCAATAATTTAATAATTTTAATAGAGATTATAATTATTCAATAGTAGTAAATTTACAATGTTGATATTTGAATGTTGTAGAACATTTATATTAACTCTAGAGGATATCATAAGTAGAGACATTGTTCTTCACTTAGAAAGTTATTTTTATTAATGAATTAAAATAATTAGTGAATTATTTGATAAGAGAGTTATGAGTTTGGACTCATAGTTTGTGCTTATTGGACACAAAAAAAGGTGCATAAGAGTTAATATGTTTGGACTCATTATGGCCTAAGAAAGGAGTGTGAACTCCTTAGGCCAAGAGTGTAGCACTAGCTGTGTAGCTCATCCCCTTGGAGAAGTGGACAACATAAGCAAAAGGAAACCCTAGCTTGTGTGTCACTTATGCTAGCTCCCCACTCTTGCTTGTGCTCCAATCTTTTCTATTTAAAGAGGAGAAAAGCCAACCCTTGAACACACTACAACATGCATTGTGCACCCAAATACTCTCCTAATACGATCTTCTTTTCTCCTCTTTGCATTCAAACACTAACCTTGGTTGAGTAAATTTGTGATTTCTTGGAGAGCTAGCATCTCTTAGGCCAAGGAGTTGATTTTCCTACTTTACTTATTGCATGAACATTGGTGAAGGCTTTGAATCAAATTAGTTCATGTTAATCACCATTGGTCTTGATGATAAACTTTATAGGAGTTGCTTAGAGATAATCCAAAAGACATAATCATGAGGCTTGTCGGAGAGTTTGTGGAATTACTTGGAGATCAAATTTTAAGAACAACTCTCTAGAATGTATAATTCAAATAATTACCTTTTGGTTTGTTTTGAATTATACAATACTTTTTGAATTAATTTACAAAACAACATGATCTAGGTTTGGAAAAATTTTTAAAAATTTTGTTACACTTACTTGATGTTTTTGATTTATTTTCCCAAATTGAAGCCCTCCTATAGAATCTCCACCAAACATAGTGAATTTGGCTTGTTAGAAGCCTAATTTTATTATCATATAGAATATAGGTATAGATTATGAAAAGCGCAAACAACTGCGTAATGGCATGTTTTGTCATATTACTACCAGTTACATAAAAGTTATGCTATATGTTATATGTATTTAAGGCCTAACAAATTACTTTACTAACATTGTACATTTGCTTATGCCAAGAAAACTTGTTAATAAGCAATGGCAAATTGTTACATAGAAATTGTGAGATCTAACTATATTGTCTAATATTTTATTGAATCTAAAGCTTGTTAAAAACTATAGTTATTGTCAAATTTTACTCTTATGATTATGTCACTTTGTCTAAAATCATTGGTTTTATAATCTTAATTTGTAGTTTGTTTCAATATAGTAGAATTTATAAAGCCAATGTGGCATGAGTACAAAATTGTAGTATATTAGTGGTTTTAATTCAATAATATAGTTGTGTTTGAAATGCTTGTCTCTGTGTGTGTCCTTCCTTCAAAATCTTATTTTAATATGTTATATATTTTTACCATGACAAGAACATATTGATAGTTAAGAAAATGATGACGGTTTTATTAAAGAAAAGAAGGCGATGAAAGGCTTGAAGATTTGTAGGATATAGATGCTTATGAAAATCTAATAATTATATTGACTTTTTAGAACATTTTTCAAAGTTGCGCTCCTTATATTTTAATGGCATTTTAAATCTAATTTCTAGGTAGATTTATATTTGACACAAATTAATGTATCTCAATTTTTTTTTTGCTATAATAAATATCCAATTTGGATTCTTTTTGTTATATGTAGAAGAATTAAACTTAAAGCTCGCTAAAAGATTAACCTTAAAAAATGTGTATAATGCTCATCATAGTTAAATTATTGTTGATCTAATTTGAAAATACTAAATATGTTGTCATTACTACAACAACTATGAGTGAAGTGTTCTTTAATTTGTTTTGAGCACGTGTCATACACAATACTTAAAAATTGTTGCTTTTACTATATTACGCAAGACCTTTAAACTATTGCTATAAGTGTTATGGGCAACACTTTCAAATTGTTGGCATCAGTGCAATGGAACTATTGCTAGTTAGATGGGATGAGAAGTATTGCCTAAAACTTTAGAAAAGGCAATGGTTTTCTCAATATGTTATCAAAAGTCTTGTAAAAATTGTTGCCTAAAAGAATAAGCAATGCTTACTAACATCACACTTAAAAAAATGTTGCATGCTATAGATAATTTTTTTTTTTACTTTAGGCAATAGTTTGTTGCTGTTGGCAGAAACATAGTACATGCACGGATAGGTTGATTGCGCATCTTTTTGAGCCTATATAAGGAGTAGCCTCTGCGACATTTTCCACAATGCTCATTTGCAACTAAGTAGCCCCCAAAGAGCATTACTAAACTAAAAAAGATTTTGGTTTGCACTTTTCAAGGGTATGAACCTATGGTAAGGATTTTGACCTAAAAAGGTCAAATTCTTTTCTTAAGGTCTTTTCTTCCTTTTATTTTGATTTTTGCAATTTTTCAACAGTCAAAAAGTAAGGTTAAAACTAGGTTAAGGGGTTTGAGGTTAGCCTCAAGAAAATGTAAAGGATGGATATGTTTGCTAATTGACACCAATAAGTGAACATTGGAGGACCTATGTGCACTAGGAGATGTACATGTGGTCTACCATATGACAAAAAATTATGGGACAAATGGTCCAATGCAATAGGAGGTCATGGGATATAGTGCAATAAGATACAAATAGTTATGTAAGGTCCTAAGGAAGAAGTTAAATGATAAATTAAGAAGACATTGCTCTTACCAATGATCCATTATGTTAGTACAATTTATATGATATGTTTTACAAGACTAACTAAAAAATCCTTGCTTAACACTTTATGAGTATGTTATGATTTATGCACAATTTTCAAAAAAAAGTTATGATTTGAATGTTTACTATTATTTATTATATGTATATGTACATGTTATATATAAGCGTATGGCCTAAAAAGAATTTCAACACAAAGGAGGGTCGAAACCCTCACTTTACTGAATATTGTGGTTTATACTCATCCCTCATTTTCTTACATTTTTTAGATACATGGAATTTTAAGGATCTTGATCAAGCATGACCCTTTCCTACTTACTAGAGGTAGGAAACATGTTTAGCAAGTAGTTACATAAAGTAGAAAGCTAGAAGTCAGCTAGGTCAGCCCTGTTATTTATGAGTTATTAATTTCTTTCAAAAACATTTTTAATGTTTTGGATATTTATGTTTCTATTGCATACTCTTTCATTAGATACAATTTGAATTAAAGTATGTATATTGCTAGCCTTGCTAGGGAGATTGCTTTCCTATCATAATTTCTGTAATTTTGATGTTGAAAAATAATTTTATATGCTTAATGTTTGTTGATTGAGTACAGGATTAAAGTATGTGATTCAAGATATCCATATTAAATTTAGTAATTCTTTTATTTTAATTAAGATCTTTTGTGAGTGTGTTTCTCATTCATTTTGATTCAAGCAAGTTTCTTAAACTGGTCGAGTTGAGGTAGAAATAAATAATTTGAAATGAGCTTAAAACAAAAGTTTTCAAAGATACCTTCACAAGTGAAAGTCTTATAAAAACTAGACTGGTTTATGAAAGGGCATATGTTGTTCTACAAGGATGCTAGATTTGACAGAGAATGTAGAATTTATGGTTCGCCTTGGTATAAGGAATAGAGGATAGGCCAGAATAGTAAAAAAGTTCCCTTTAAGAGAATATATTATCTACTGTTAATTTTAAGGTTACAAAGGTTGTATGCTTCAATGATGTCAGCTCCTCATATGAGATGGCATCATGAGATTCAAAGGGAGATGAGTGTTCTATGTCATCCTTCAAATGGAGAAGCTTGGAAACAATTTCACCAAATGTACTCAAAGTTTGTTGCCATTTGTAAGACTTGGGTTGTGTTCTAATTTATTCACTCCATTCGGGCATAATGTTGCACCATATTCATGTTGGCTAGTAATAGTCACTTCTTACAATTTACCTCTAGATATATGTATGACAACTCCATATATGTTTCTAACCTTGTTGTCCCAGATCCTAAAAATCTAGAGAGTAAAATTCATGTGTTCTTGTAGCCATTAATAGATGAATTACTCACTTTGTGGAATGAAGTGCTCCAATATATGACATTTCAATGAATCAAATGAAGGTCATATTGATGTGGACCATCAATGACTTTCCTGCATATAGAATGTTATCTGGTTGGCAAACAACTAGAAAATTAGCTTGTCAAATATGATGGAATCCACAAAAGCATTCATCTTAAAGTATAGGAGGAAACGGTTATAGTTGGTTTGTCACAAATAGTTTCTACCATACAATTGTCCTTAAAGGAGAAACAAGAACAACTTCATCAAAAATAAAGTGGAAAGATCAAAACCACCTCCAAAATTAACTAATAAACAAGTTTTTGATCGGATTTATTTCATTCTAAAAGTCACATAAACTTGGCCAATCAGGATGACAAGATATGGGATAGATCACAATTTGACTAAGAGAAGCACATTCTAGGACTTGCCATAGTAGTAATATAACTTCGACACAATCTCGATGTCATGCATATAGAGAAAAGTGTCTTTGATAATGTGTTTTATATAGTGATGGATGTTAAAGAGAAAACAAATGAAAATATTAAGGCAAGGTTGGATTTGCCATAATACTTTAGAAGAAGGGAGTTAGAGATTAACAAGGCTCCAAATGGAAAAAAAAATATAAGCCCAAAGCTTCATACGCCTTGAGCTTGGATGAGATAAAGATAATTTTTAAGTGGGTTAAGGAGCCCCCAAATTGGATAAGTGTGTCGATGTAGACAATGACAAGATACTTTGTATGAAAAGCTATGACTGTCATATTTTCATGGAAAGATTGTTTCTTATTGCCTTTTCTAGACTTCTAGATCCTATATGGAGGCCATAATTTAGTTGAGTCAATTCTTCAGGGAATTGTGCTCAACAGTCCTATGAGAAGAAGGATTGCTTTGAATGGAACAAATATTCCCTTAATAATATGCAAGCTTGAATGGATTTTCCCATTATTTTTTTTTTCAACTCAACTGAGTAATTGCCCAATCATCTACGAATCAAAGCAAGGGTAGGTGGCCTTAATATCGTTGAATATATCCATTTGAGTGATTTCTTAACAAGTTGAAGAAGAAAGTGGGCAATAGAGCTAGGCCTAAAGGAAGTATATGTGAAGCTTATTTGTCTGAGGAGATAGCTCAGTTTTGTCAATACTATTTTGGCCTTGATGTGTAATGAAAAAGCACAAAAGTTGGTAGGAAGATGATTAGGGTGGCGATGCAACCTTGGAACCTATTATTTCCATCTTCAATCTTCTAGGGCACTTCTCTAGCTTTTGTCAAGAGTGGTATTTGAATGACAAAGAATTGAAATCAGCCACAATATATATACCTTTAAACTATGAAGATTTTTAGCCATTTAAAAAGTAAATATGTGCGTAGCTATCTTAATAAATCATTATATATCTTTAACTTTAATTTGCTTAAATTTAGAATATTAATTACCTAAATTGTTATTCCCTATAGTATGTTTGTTCATTAGTTGAAAACTATGTATCCAAATATACAAGATAAGGCCATCAAAATGATGATCAATGCTTAGTTCACTTCCTATTTTTGCTTTTTTGTAAGTATAAACAATAATTACTTTAGCTATGTGACATTGTTTATAATTATATGATGAAATTTTGATATAAAATCATGTTACTCTTAAGTTCACAATCCCTCAAATGGTGTGGTCAATTAATATCTATTGGATTTATTTTATGATTCTCTAAGGGCAATCAAAACATTTCTAATATATTTTGTCAATGGGTTTAAGTTTCACACACACCAATGAAGTTAAGAGAGAAAAACAATTAATAGTGAAATATGTGTGAAGGGCATAAGGAATGTCAGAACAAAGGAAGATGACTTCTATAGCATTTTTAAAAAGATTATACAACTTGAATATCTAGGATTGCTGATCAAAAGGGTGGTATTTTTCCACTATGAGTGGTTTGATCTTATGTTAGGCCATAGTATGAGAGTGCAACCTCAATATGGCAAAATTGAAATCAAACATACAAAATGATATACCAAGTAAGATCCTTTCATCGTTGCATAACAAGCAACACGAGTGTATTATGCACTATACCCATGAACAAAGAGAGATAAGCAAGGTTGGTGGGTTGTTATAAAGACCAAGCCTCATAGGATGGTCAAGGATAAACACATAGTAAAACATGTTTACTAGGATGACCATATGTCATATGCATCCTAGTTGATTCTAGTAGGTGATTCAATTACTAGCTTACATGATAAAGATTACGGATATGAGGAGGTGGATGGACCGATAGATGTAGAACAAAAAGGTAATGTTAATAAAGAGAAAGATGATGATAAAGAAGATGCAAAGGACAGATGAATGATACTACCATGCATTCAATGTGTGACATATTAATTTGTTACCCATATATATTAGTGCTAAATTACTTTATTCATTTAGCATATATAGGATTATTTTCTAATTATGTCATGTGTGAATATTTGAATATGTTAGGCCATATAGATGGACAAGGAGGTAGAGATTAACAGTTCCAAGGATGAGGTTCTCCCTTAACTCCCTTAGCACCAGTTCACATGTGATGGCCGGTCAAAGCTCATTAGTTGTCATTCCTCTTGGCTACACTTTCATGCCCTCACGCTGACCTATATCTGGCTATATAGAGCCACCTACACAAGTGTTGACACATGCAGTCATAATGTCAATAGCACCTATCCCCAGACACATAGGGGACATCATTAATGATGACACTACCATCTTTAGGCATGGTATCTGCCCTCAAGCATCTTCCACTCTGTGAGTACACATACTTAGTTCTGGAGAGACCATTATGCTTTACAAGATGGATTATGAGATCCTTCAACTTGAGATTAACATAGTACCTTATGTATAGAGTTGAATACTTTGATATTATTTTATAGTTGCACTCTTAAATAAGAGTAGGTATGAATAATTGTTGGCTATGATATGAAGTACATGAAGGTAGTGATTAAGTAAGAAATAATTCATCCTCTGTTATAATAAAGGAAAAATATTCTAAAGATATTTTAACATTTGTGATATGATCAAAATCATAGGCCTATGTATTGATAATATATAAATGGAGTTTTATGTATAATCAATTGTGAGATAGCACACAGTCAAGACATACACCTATAATTGGATGTTAAAATTAAGGTTGACACTTGAACTATATCTTAAGTCCAATTTAAATATCAAGAGATGAAGGGATTCAATTACACACTAATAACTTATCATGAAAGGTTTTGATTTCCATAAATATATTCCTGGCATTTGGGTGGCCATAATGCTTTGTTAGAAGCCAATCGTGATCTATGAATTTATTTGAACAATTTTTGTTAATTGTGTTTGAATTAAAAAGAGTTTTAATTCAATTGAGCTTATAGAAGCTTGTAAATAAATTCATTGCTAACATGCATGGAATCTAATGGATCACACACAATATGATCTCTTTGATACAAAGTGAAAGACAAAGTTAGAATGCAAAATGTTTTGAATTCAAAAGTTGAATTAGTGAGTATCTTGAGAATTTGAAATGATTAATTAAGTATTCTAATGTGATTATAAATGTTAATTAATCAATTATTTAGTAATTCTAATAGAGATTGCAATTATAAAATAGTAGTAAATTTCTATTGTTAATATTTGAATGCTGTAAAACATGTATATTAACTTTAGAGAAGATCATAAGTAGAGGAATGGTTCCTCACTTAATTTTTTTTTAATTAATCAATTAGAGAATAATTGCATATAAGAGTTTATAAGTTTAGACTCATGGAAAGGTGTTTGAGCTTATTGGACACAAAAGTAGATGCATGAGGTTAATGAGTTTAGACATTCTAAAGATGTTTTGACACTTGTACTATGATCAAAATCCTAGGCCTATGTATTGATGATACATAAAAAGGAGTTTTATGTATAATCAATTGTGAGATAACACATAGTCAAGACATGCACCTATAATTGAATGTTCAAATTAGGGTTGACACTTGAATCATACATTATGTCCAATTTGAATATCAAGAGACAAAGGAATTGAATTACACACTAATACCTTATTACGAAAGGTTTTGATTTCTATAAATATATTCCTAGTATTTGGGTGTTCATGATGCTTTGCTAAAAGCCAATCATGATCTATAAATTTATTTGAACAATTTACATCAATTGTGTTTGAATTAAAAAGAGTTTTAATTCAATTAAGCTTATAAAAGCTTGTAAATAAATTCATTGTTAACATGCATGAAAACCTAATGTGTCAAACACACTAGAATCTTTTTGATGTAAAGTGAAAGAAAAAGTTAGAATGCAAAATGTTATGAATTCAAGAGTTGAATTAATGAGTATCTTGAAAATTTGAGATGATTAATTAAGTGTTCTAATGTGATTAAAGTGTTAATTAATCAATGATTTAATAATTCTAATAGAGATTACAATTATTAAATTGTAGTAAATTTTCATTGTTAATATTTGAATGTTGTAGAACATTTATATTAATCCTGGAGAAGATAATAAGCAAAAAAATGGTTTCTCATTTATAAAGTTTTTTTTAATTATTCAAAATAAGTAGAGAATGATTGCACATAAAAGTTTGAGTTTAGACTTATAAAAAGGTGTTTGGGCTTATTAGACACAAAAGTGGGCACATAAGGTTAATGAGTTTGGACATTTTAAAGATGTTTTAACACTTGTGCTATGATCAAAATCATAGGTCTATGCATTGATGATATATAGAAGAAGTTTTATTTATAATTAATTATGAGATAGCACATAGTTAAGACATGTACCTATAAATGGACATTCAAATTGAGGTTGACAATCGAACCCCACCCTAAATCTAATTTAAATATCAAGAGATGAAGAGATTGAATTATATACTAATACCTTATCACGAAAGGTTTTGATTTTTATAAATCTACTCCTAGTATTTGAGTGGCCATGATGCTTTGTTGGAAGCATATCATGATCCATGAATTTATTTGAACAATTTAGGGACATTTTGTTTGAATTAAAAAGATTTTTAATTCAATTGAGTTTATTGAAGCTTGTAAATAAAATCATTGTCAACATGTATGGAATCCTAATAGATCACACGTAATAAAATCTCTTTGATATGAAATCAAAGGAAAGTTAGAATGTAAAATATTTTGAATTTAAGAGTTAAATTAGTGAACATCTTGGAACTTTGAAATGGATAATTATGTGTTCTAATGAGATTAGAAGTGTTAAATGATCAATGATTTACTAATTCTAATGGAGATTACAATTATTAAATAGTAGCAAATTTCCAATGTTAATATTTGAATGTTATAGGACATTTAATTAACTCTAGAGGAGTCAAAAGTAGAGGAATGATTCCTTACTTAGAAAGTTATTTTAATTAATTAAAACAATGAGAGAATGATTACCTAAAAAAGTTTATGAGTTTAGACTCATTATGAACCAAGAAAGGAGTATGAACTTCTTGAGCCAAGAGGGTAACATTAGCCATGTAGCCCATCTACTTAATGAATGAACGACACAAGCAAGGGGAAATCCTAGCTTGTGTGGCACTTTTGTTTGCTCCCCACCCTTGTTTGTAGTTCAATCTCTTCTATTTGAAGAAAAAAGAAGCCAATCCTTCAACATACAAATACAACCCTAACTCATGTATTGTGTGCCCAACTCTTTTTGTGTGATCACATTTCTCTTCTCATTGCATTCAAACACAAACCTCTGCAAAGTGAATTTGAGATTTTTTGGAGAGTTAGCACATCTTAAACCAAAGAGTTCATTTTCCTAATCTACTTGTTACATGAATATTTGAGGATGCTTTGAATCAAATTGGTTCATATAGATTACCATTAGTGTTGGAGATCAAATCTAAAAGAGTAGCCCAAAGACAATCCGAAAGACTTAATCATGAAGTTTGTTGGAGAGTTTGTAAAATTATTTAGAGATTAACTTGATATTTGAAGACCAAGGATTTTGAAAATAAATCTCTGAAATGTATAATTCAAATAATAATTTTTTAAGTTTTTTTTGAATTATAGAACACTTGATGAATTAATTTACAAAAACATGATACAGACTAAGGAAAAAAAATTTTAAAATTTTGCTATACATACTTGATATTTTGGTCTATTTTTCCTAATAACTTTTGTTCAACCATCATGTGGTATCTTGTGGTGAATAGCTTGTCATGGCTTTAGTGGAAGCTTTAGTGGCGGGTAGCTGTGATGGAGTGGTGAGGTGCAAAGATGGTTTAAAGAGGAAGAAGCTCATGGTATAAAGTTGGAAGTTGCAAAAATAGAGAGGGATGATGGAGCTTTATTTCACTACAAAAAAATTTGCTTTTAGCGGCAATTTTTTGTGTATTTAGTAGTGGTTCTAATTGCTAGTAATAGCCTTCGCAGTAGTTTTTGGAACTACCATAAATTTATGTGTCGGGAAGTATTAGCGATGGTTATTTTCTACATTTAGTAGTGGTTTCTATAACCACCAGAAACATTGTAAATAGCAGCAGTTTTATCTAAATTCAATAGCAGTTAATGTAACCATCAGAATTGGTATACATAGTGGTAGTTTTCTCTAAATTTAACGATAGTTTTAAAACCACCAGAACTAGTATACATAATGGTAATTTTTGTGTATTTAGTGGCAATTTTAAAATCATCATAAAATATAAGATAGTGGTGGTTTTCCTTGAAATTAGTGGTGGTTTTCTAGAAAATAAAAAAATAATTTTTACTTTTTACGACAATTTCCTTTGCATTCAGTGGTGGTTTTCTAGAACAATTTTTGGCAGCGATTTTATTTGATTATAGTGGTGGTTTTCTAGAAATGTTTTTCAAAACAACCATTGCTAAATGTGGTTTTTTAGATTTTTTTTTGTTTCCTTGTCCTAATTTTTCCTTCATCTATTATCCTGCTATAAAAAAAATTTACAACAAATGCATACATTTGAAACAAATGAAATTGAATCAAATTTTGTATTAATAATAAATATTTAAATATTTATTTGTCAAATATTAGAATTCACCAACCCTATACATAATTTAACAATCAAAGAGTCTAAATCAAGGCAATGTGTCACAACTATCATAGAAACAGGGCCTTGCATCTGTGACATGTTCTCTTTCTGCATTTGGTGACTATAAAATAAAATTAGACTAAGTTATTATACTAACCCTGAAAATCATTCATATATAACCAATGTATGGAAAAATCAAGAAAGTCCTACCAATGCATGTTGGACAAGTATTATAATCAATTCTTATAAATTAACTATAACATATCCTACTCTTCCAAATCATGTGTTTGCAATACTATCATTATGAGCACAATGATCACACCAAGTTACTTATTGAAAGTGAAAGGGTTAAGTGAAAGCAGTTAAATTAAAATTCTATGAACCCACATAGCCAATATAGTAGCAAATACAACAGAATATAGCAAAAAAATCTAGAGTCTATAGTAAATACAATATAATATAGCAGCAAATAAAATAAAATACAGCAGAATCAATGCAAAAAATTCAATTCATAGAAGTTAGCTCTAACTTATGATTTATATGTAGCAAATATAGTAGCAACAAATACAACTAATTCATTAGCAACAATCAACAAACATAGCCAATCTATCATTAACAAGTAGAGAGCAGAATAGAAATTTACCGGTGGAGGATAGGCTATCAAATTGGCAATTTCTTTAGGCACTATCCCAAGCATTTTTTGAAACATTGATGCCAAGGCTCTCTCTATAGCCAATCGCCTTTCATGTTCAGAAGTCAACTTTTCCTCCAAACTTTGGACTCTTTCCTGCACCTCCTCATTAGAACTATGGCTATTGAATGTCATGCCACTGAATTACTAAGAAGCTTTGCCAAAAACATTTGAAGGGGATAATCCAAAGCCCAAACCTTGAACCCATCTAGAGTGCTCATTCCCCAAACACTTTTCCCATGACATCACCCTATGACATGGCTTGAGATTGCAATGAAGGGTCTTGGGACAAGATATCTTCCATTTGCTCCTGCAAAAGTAGAATATCCAACTTTATTAACACGTTTGTGAATTTGTAATCCTATAACATAAAACATGAAGCAAAAGCTAACCCCTTTGTCTTTAGCTACTTTATTGACATTCATGCCATTAGGTTTCTTATGAACATGAAACCATAGATCTGTTCTTCCCGCTAGATGTCATAGCTACAAAAAATTTAAACATTCATTTGCAAAAGTGATTCTGAGCAATATTTAAAACAAGAGTTAGATACTTCAAAAAGACAAGTAGACATATAATTTCGACAAGTAGTAAAATTAAAATTAGATATGACTAATTATCAATATTTAATATTGAAACAAATGAATAGAACAAACAAATGTAGTGCCTATCATTACATATCTATAATTCTAGGTATTTTGTTTTTCATTGTCCATATTGTCCCTAGCATTTGGCATAACCATGGCCTCATCATCTGCAACCTGTCTCTCAAGGGTTATGGTTTCAACATCATCAGGGAAGAACATCTGAAAATCTTGTGCTACAAGTGGCTCAGTCTCACGAGTTGTTTCTTCCACTTCCTCGCCCATATCATACAAATCCATGGGTTTTAAGTGGACAACAACACTCCAATCTTGATCCACTTCATCATTCATATAATATACCATATGTGCTTGTGAAGCTAATATGTATGGATTATGCTTTTCACATTTACCAATATGGATCAGACGAGAAAAGTTAACAAAAATAAATTGGAATCGATCTTTTCTTATACCGTTGTTGGTATTGACCCATTTACGTTTGAATAAGACAATAGTGAATTGACCATGGTAATTTAACTCAATGATGTCAACCAGTTTCCCATAATATCCTAACTCAACAATTGTAAAAGTTTCACTATTTTGAGTTTTCAACCTTCCTTCCCGATTAACTGTGTGAAACTTGAAGCTATTATTGTTGTAAGCATTAAACCTCTTGGCTTGTTGAAAAGGTCCTTGAGCCAGAAACTTTAAATCATCAGACACCTTTGTGCGACTATCGACATTCATGATCTATAAAGATTACAAATTGTAACATATTATTTACATAGATTAAATTTGAGAAATTATAGACAGACAAGGAGAATCAAACTTATGCAACGAGCAAACCATTCACTAACTTTCTTATTAATAGCTTTTGTTATATCTGACTCTGATCGAGTTTGACTCCTGAGTTGTCTCTTTGTTTGAGTTCTCAATTCCTTAATGAACAGTTTAGCCATCGGGCAGTTGAATAACACATACCTATGTGCTTGTGCTAACTTTATTTCTGTTGGCATAAAAGTTGAGGCCTATCTAACAAGTCGACCTATATTTGGAAATATGGATGACTTTTGATAGGAGTCACCATGATTGGAAAAGTTATCAACCCATCCAACTCAATTGAATCTTGTCTTGATTCCATCCAAATACCTTGAACAGAAAGTAAGGCATTCCTCAACTAAGTACCTTTTGGCTATAGAGCCTTTTGGTTGAGTCCTATTCTTCACATAAGACTTTAAATGTCCCAAGTACCTATTGAGTGCAAAGTAAAACATACAAATATGATTAGCT
>JANHAO010013280.1:0-15931 GCA_026873985.1 Saraca asoca
GGAGGAGTTATATGCATTAAAATACATGCTACAGTTGTGTTACATCAAATAATAAATGAGACAAGACAGCAAAAGGCCTGTAATCCGGCTACTGTAGAGAGTAGGCTGCTGAACAATCCCCCTAGGTTGGCGGTAGACTTATGTCTATTGCTCGGTATCCCGAGCTGGGGACTTATGGCTTGGAGGCATCGCAGGTTCTACTGTAGTGAGCTGAGCATCACTGTGGCGAGAAGGCGATCTTGAGCGAAGTGGCTGGTCACTTGTCAACCTGGTCTTATGATTTCCTCGTTGGTCCGTCCCTCATGGGGGAGGTTGTTTCGCAAGATGTATCCGAACCCCCTCATGGCGTCGTTGTAATGTGACGAGCAAGGTAAGGCTTGGCGCTCAGAATTACTTTGCTATTGCCGCTTACTAGAGCATGGGACTTGGTCTCCGTTGTACTCGAGGGCTCATCCTTATGAGGCTAATTTTTGTATACAACATAGAATAACTCCTTCATCAATCTCATTCAACAACAATACTTCTGAATGATTTGTTGGTGAGGTTGCGAAGAATCAAGCTACTTTCAACCCTGAAGGCATTATCTATGATGTTAAATACCTTATTAGTTATAGTTTTGATGACGTTGAGGTTCAGAAAGACATGAAGTTCTCACCTTTCGAGGCCGTGAAAAAGGATAGAAAACAGCCATGGCAATGGTATTGTGAATATTACACTTGCATGGGCCCAGTCACTACTTGCATGTAGATGAATCATCATGGCCTATCTTTCCCTCCTTCTTCATTTAGCAACTACACCACCACAGCCAGGGAGCTCGAACTATGATGGCCGATCTGACTTAGCTCCAACTCACTCTCATTTTTGATCCTAATTCCAACCAATTTGATGTCCTCTACTAATGACCAATGCTTTCAAGCTAAGTCTCTCTTAAACCTTGGCAAGAAAAATCCCACCAATGCGCTCTCTTAAACTCACCCACCTTCTGTGATCTTCTCCTCCCTAACACCAGGTTTGCATCTCAATGAGTTGCACTTCAATCCTACGCGAGCTTCTTCTCAGCATCAACCTGGCTTTGGCTATGAATAAGATGACAAGCTCATGCAATGACCATGCACCAAGACCGGGCTTGATGATGAGCCTGTACCGTACATTAAGTACTAAAGATGATGCGGGTTATCGCCTATAGATTGCTCATCCGATCTATCTTAACCATTTTCCTTTTGGTGACCCTTGCTCGCCTTTAGATGAAGTAGGACATAGATCAGCTTAACTCCAAGGTCGTGCAAATTATTTAAGCTTGATAGAGTGAAATTATCCACCGCTCAACCCATCTAGCTGAGAGGTACATGAACATAACTACTTCCACCGCTCCAACTGCTATGCCATAGTGGAAAACAATGATTGCTACAGGCTATAAGAAATTAATGCAGAGGTTATGCTCAAAGCAACAAATGCTAATAGTGTAGATCAAGATAGCCTAAGGAAGAGTCCACATGCACAACTTCTTGATACATTATCATATCAGGAGGTAACATCTCAAAAGCCATTAGTGGTAAGAGAGTTGGCACTTTGAACAGGGCAACGTGGAATTCCTTTTTGGTGAGGACATGAAAACACTTGGACACCCTAATTCGTGGGTTACTCTGTTTTAACCTACAATGCAATCATAAAGCTGAGGATGCCCCTAGCAATATGCATTACTTTATGACTTGAAGTCAACAATGTAGTTTAAAATAGCTACAAGCTGAAGATAGCTTCGCAAGAAGAAGTGCCTTCCATACGACCTTAAGCTCGTGCCTTCAATCTTCATGAGCTTAATACCAAACCAAACAGAAACTTAGTGTGGAGGTTTTGCTATGCTAGCTTTGGCAACAACACTATTTTTCCTATTTGGATGAGCTATATACAAATTTATCCTTGCATCAAATATTTTATTACTGCTAGTTTTTGTTCTCTTTTGCAATGCCAAAGCAACATTCCTTCTTAACAGAATATTATATCAGGAGCCAGCTCCAGGCCCACACCGCATCCAAGTTGTACTGGTTAAGGCACATCCTATGAACATTTAGCCCGACAAATATATATTGTCATAAGGATCCAGCAATTATACATTGCCTAGCTTGAGCAAATATACAATGCTATGGATTACAAGTTGAAGAGCACGCATGTGACGTATTGCTTACAACTCACATGTGACCTCATACTCAAAGGCACAGCTCTTATACGACCTATTGCTCGTAACTCTCATGTGACCTATTGCTCGCAGTTCTTATGTGGCCTCATATTTAAAAGCACAACCCCCATGTGACCTCCTCAATGTGCTAGTCTGGGCGTACCTAATTGCCTACTACACACTCAACCTTGTGCCAGTTTGAGCACACCTAATCACCCATTGCGCACCTAACCTCGTGCTTGTTTAGGTGCACCTAATCCCCCACTACACACTCAACCTCATGCCAGTTTAAGTGCACTTAATTACTCACTGAGCATGCAACTCATGTCAACTTGGGTGTACCTAATTGCCCACTGCGCACCCAACCTCGTGCCAATT
Organism: Saraca asoca; assembly: GCA_026873985.1. Lineage (NCBI taxonomy): Eukaryota > Viridiplantae > Streptophyta > Magnoliopsida > Fabales > Fabaceae > Saraca > Saraca asoca. Next base: position 2,552 of record JANHAO010013280.1, read on the forward strand.
TGGGCACACCTAATCTCTCACTGCGTACTCAACCTCGTGCTAGTTTGGATGCACTTAAATGCCCACTGAGCATGCAACTCATGTCAGCTTGAGCACACCTAATCGCCTACTGTGCACCTAATCTCGTGCTAGTCTGAAAATACCTAATCGCCTACTGCGCACTCAATCTCGTGTTAGTCTGGGTACACCTAATTACCCACTATGTATCTAACCTTGTGCCAGCTCGAGCGCATCAAATCGCATTGTGCCCTCAAACCTGTGCTAGTTACAGCGCAGCTTTCAGGTGACCTATCTAATGTATCTAGTTGATGCTAAGTAAGGCACAGCCCTCTTGCGACCTATAGCTCTCAACTCTCTTGCGACCTATTGTTTGTAGCCCCCATGCAACCTGAAGGTGCATTACTAGCTGAGGCTTTCCAACGCTCAAATTCATTGTCAATTGAGACAAATTAATATAGCCAATTGGTTATTTAGCTCCATATCTGTTTAGCTATGGGAATTTGTTCATGAAGAGCTCGTATGCTATATTTTACAATAAATGAAGCATTTAACATGATGCACTTGGAAAGGCAAAAAAATGTTACATAGTTTCATTACAAAACCTCATTCACCAAAGTAAATGTACATGAGAACATTCAAGAGATGAGACTCAAAATAGCACAAAGTCAAAATAACACTGTAGAATACAAGTGAAGACTTTTGCTAGCAAATTTTAGCTCCAAGTCCATAAGATGAACTGAGAGCTGGGGGCTAATGTTATGTGTATTTTCTGGTACTATGTGATATGGGCTGGCAAAAGTCCAGCAGACAAGGCCCAGCTAGTAGAGGCCCAGTCCATATAAGAGTGAAGCCACTACAGGAACTAGCCAAGGCTTGCTGATTGCACAAACCAAGAAAAAGCTAGCCTGCAGGGGCCAACTGATAAAGAGCCTCTAGAAGCCGACTTGCAGGAGTAGCTTACATATTTATAAGACTCTGTGTAATAGCCCAGCCAAAGAGGGGAAAATAGGGAAAAATTCTTTGTAAAAGGGAGGAGAGAGTTCTAAGAGCAGAGGGTTCGCTAGAGAGAAATCTCCACAAAAATACTGTATACGACAAATATTTTTCCAATAATAACATCATTCGTGGACGTAGGGGTCAATGAACAGACATTAGCCACAGTACGTTAAAAAATCCTCTTGACCTTTACTATTCTTTTTCTCCATTTCCTTATCTCTCATTTATCCAACCAGTCTGTAGTTTGAGGTTCAAGAATTGTTTTGCTTGACTAAGATTTAGGGCTACTGAACTAAATTTTACCTTCAACAACTCAACTCTTCCAATTAGTAAAATTTGTTTTTAGTGTGTATTATGGGATCATAATCATCATTCAATTCTTTTATTCACATCAAATCCTTTATGCTACTCTTTGTGTTATGGCGATGGAGAAGAAGCCAAAAATCAAATACATCATCTATGCTTTAAAATAAGTGTTGGATTGCATTCTTTTGTCCTTCCTAAATTCCAACGATTTAATTTATTTGATTTTTCATCATGTCAAATGCTAACCAGTCATTAACCTATTTAATTAAGGTGTTGAAACTTTATATTAAACTTTGGATTTAGTTCTGATGTTACTAATATCTATTTATCTATCTATATTTATTTTTTATTTTAACTTATCCATATTTATTAATATTACTTTTTGATATGGATCAAATTATTATTAATCCTGTCAAATAAAGATCATATTAAGTCAGTTCATGGATAACTATTTATATTTATCTTTAGTATTTTGATATGATAAAAAAATGTGTTTAATATTTTGATATTTATGACAATAAATTTTAATATTCTTAAAATAATTTAATCTAAATAAACTATCATTATATCCTAATATATGTGATGGTATTAATTTTTTATAAAAAAATAAATCAAAATGCAATGCTTGTATTAATCTTAATTTACTACTTGTATTAATCTTATAAAATTTGATTTTAACAAAAATTCATTATCTACTTGTATAAATCTTAAAAATTAAAATAAAAATATATTTCATATTAATTTTTATACAAGAAATAATATATATTTTTATGCACAAATTTTATAAAAAATAATAATCTATTTGTGTATGTCATGTAATAAAAATGAATGGATATATTTTTGCGATATTATTAATTTTACGTATTTTGATTTTAAACATGAATAAATACATTTTTGTGACATTATTAATAATGTAGGTATATTGTAATAATTTTAAATATTATTTTATAATATTCAATAATTTTTAAAATATTTTTTATTGATATTGGTTTATGTAATATACTTAATTTTGATTTTTTTCTATTTAAATATTACCGATACATTATTTATTCTACCATATTTTCATTTTTTTTATACAAACAATTAATATTTTTTAAATCAAAATGTAGAGAAAGCATAACTAATTAGGATAAAAATAAATAAATGAAGAGTTAGGAGTCCACTATTTTCTTTTTTATACCTTTTCTTGAGAACTAAGAAAAAAATTAAAAGATACTAATTAATTTCCAAAAGAAATTGACAGAAGAAACAATCTTAAATGTTGTTATTGTTGGAAAAAATATATAATTTATTATTTTTGGATGTTTTTGATTTTATTGTAATGTCAATTTTGAATTATTAAATAAGTTTTGTTTAATGTATATTAATGTTCAAATATTTAGCCAATTGCATTTGACATTAAAACAATTTTAAAAAAATATAATATTAAGAAAATGACTAATAAAGATAAATTAGGATTTTAAAAGTGGACTGAAAATATAATTAAAAAATTTTAATAATGTGAAGTTGTTTTGTAATGGTAACAGCAAATATGAACATGAAAAATACAATGATAGTGATTAAAAATTAATACTGACAAAAATAATAAGATATAAAATAATAATAATTTGATGGATAAAGAAATGAGTGTGACTAATTATATAATCATAGATCATGGGTCATTAATGACCCATTTAAAATTTTATATTGAAATGACCCATTTAAAATTTTATATTAAATCATAAATGGATAAGTGAATTAGTAATGATTCATCCACAATCCAATATAAATTATCTAAACCTATCAATTTGACACCTTTATACTTTTTTTTTTTTCCTTTTTGATCAAGTAGAATTAAATCTATGCGTACTTTGGTTCAAGCGGATCAATTTGCATTCAAAATAGACCAAAAATTTTCTAATCTAATATGGTCAGAACTTGGATTGGATCGGTTTATAGACCCATCCATATTTTTTTAGGCTCCATTTATTTTTCCAAACTAAACATCAAAACATATATAAAAAAAAGGTGTGAAATTTATCATTAAAATTTAAAAATTACTATAACATTAATATTATAAAATAAATTATGTAATAAAAAATAAGTACTTATTAAAAAAAATATGAAACACAAAAATGAAAGAAAATTTAAAAAATTAAACTTACTGAAAATCGACAAGTGAGGTGCGAAGATGATATTTTTGTTTTTGATTCTGTTAATAGATTTAGGTTAGGTTGAACTTTAACGAGTTGACGGTTGCGGTTGGATTGTAATAGAGTAGATGTGAAAAAAAAATTAAATACATAATTCTGTTCGCAGACCAATCTGCATAGATCTTAGTCTGTACGAATTCGTTTTTGTAAGTCCACATTCAAAATAGACTCAAATTTTGTAAGTCCACATTCAAGTCTTATTGGTCACCTCTACTTTGGATTTATGAGCTTAGCTCATGAGCATTGGCGTGACTAATATAATAATGGACCAAATTCCAAGCCCATATTATATGGAAAATATTGGCAGGCCATGTTTGCCTATATGTTTAAGGTCTGTTTGACAAATTTTGTTTGTGGTGTATTCACATCATCTATATTGGTTCTTTTCCCGATCATTGTCACTAAATATTGTGCTAGAACACTACTTTTATATGTTTGGTTGGCTTCATTTTTTTTTTGTTTCTATTGAAATAGAAAACAAATTCATCTCTGCTGTATTCAAAACTCAAAAGTCTAAATCTTTTATGCTGTTTATTACATTGTGACGATAAAGAAGTATATAAATCAAATGCCATCATCTACCTTAGATTATTTACAATGCAATGTGCTTACAAGTGTTGCTTAAGTGTTATTTATTATTTTTTATTAGGTTTCACACTGTCACATCATTTTGCACTCCTTTAAGTAACTCAAACAACTTTATCCCACAATGGTGCAACTCTATCAAGTTTCTTAAATAGACCCCATAATTTATCTCGCTTCTTTTAACTTATCTCACAACTAGATCTACTTTTTTCTTAAGATGCAGTTACTTATTAAGTAACTACAATAATGACTTGTTAAGCAACTGTTGCTTCACAGTGGGTAAGCAATTTTAAAGGGAGTTGTTTAAATTAAACTTCCCCTTAAACTTCCTCCATTGTGGATAGCCTTAGAAAACAAGAAAAAATCAAATGCCACCATCTGCATTAGAAAGCAATAAGTTTGATGTTTTCAGATAATTCATAGTAATGTTTGTCATGAGGTATATTGATCACATATTGTGTTAAACCACGGACATATATTTCAGGATTAAAGATCCAATTGCCACTTAACACGTATTGGATTGTACTGTTTCATGCTTCCTAAATTCATGTTTTTTTTTTTCATGAGAAATCTTTTAATAAGAATCATTTATCTATTCATTAATCATTATTTAACAAGTGATTCAAATGGTATTAATTTTAAGACTAAGCGTTTATTAAGGTTGAACGTTGGAATCCAGATAAATTGTTTTTCTTTTTTTTGTATAATTTTGATATCTTTTTTGTAAAATATGTGATCATGTTTTATTTAATCATAATTTTTTATTAATTTCAATTCTATTTCATATGTTTAGGAGTTTTGCAATCTCATATACATTATGTTCAATATATTACTTATATTAGACATGCTTAATAAGCTTAGCAATAAGACCAATAAACTAAAACACGTCGTGAGTTAGGCGTAAAAAAGTTGAATTGATCAATTCAACTATATAATCGGACTATTTAAGAATTTTTCATCCTTTGTGATTAAACGTGAAGTATTAAAATGTCTTACCAGAAAGGTGTTAAATTAGAGAAAAAAATATATTTTATTTATTTGTAATATGACTTTAATTTTAATTTATCCATTCTTGAGTTAAAGTCACCATTAACACTTTGTCACATATATTAATTTTCTATTCAAATTTAATAGATTTTATCATATGTTTATCTCATGTTTCCTAATTAATTACAATTTGATCATAATTGCACCCATCATTTTTAATTTCATCTTTTGCTTAAATTCAAAATTAAAATTTTTTTACAAAAAATAAAAAATAAAAAATAAAATTTTCTTTATGATAGAAATTGAAAATAATGGTGTGAAATCATGATAAAATTAGGACTAATTAAGAAATACATAACTGGCATTTGACAAAATATGTTAAATTTGGATAAAAAATTGACATAAGTGGGCATAATTTTAACGATGCAAATCATAAATTAACTTTTTGTAACGATTTATATTACGAATGGATAAATTGAACCTAAGTTTATAGCACACATGGATAAAATATATTTTTCTCTAAATTATATTTCGTTAAAAGAAATGGCAAGTATGTTGTTATTTTTCATTTTTATGAAAAGGTCAAAGACCACTAAAAATGAAATCTAATGAAAGGACCATAGATTATCTAAGATGTGTAGCCTTAATTAATAAGGCCTTTATGGTCCAAATTGAAATTAGGCAATGGCTAAAAAGTATTAATGTCCTTTAATTATGTACAATTAATGCTAAGCAACAATATTCAGAACAATTGAAAACTTACCAACAAAGTCATTTTTTGGAATGGCATAAATGACCCTAAATTAATTACTTTCTATTTCTTATTAGTATCCCTTAATCATTCCTGATCTCTTAATTGTTATCCTCTTCTTGTTTTAGACATTTTATTATCTATTTTTTTAAAAAAAAAAATTAAACTTATATAGCTAATTTGGATTGGGCAGAGCAGCAACGTCACCGGTACATAGAATTTTAAGAACAATTTTTATTAACTATTATTATTTCATCAGTCATAAGCATATGAACTACCATGAGCAGGGTATTTTTCGTCTGTTTAGTTTAGAAGAAATAGCCTTTATTGTGTAATTTAATGAGCATGATATTTAATTTAGAGTAAACCCTTGCTTTCCTTCCAGTAATATGTAATTTTTCTCAATTTTATTTTTGTGATTTTTTTTTTTAATTTTGTCTCTGTTGTATGCATTATTTGGATGGGCTGGCAAAAGCCCAGCTAACGGGAGCCCAGTTCGCAGAAGGAAACCATTCTCAGCCAAGGCATTGTTGAGCACACAGACCGAGGAGAAGACAGTCTGCAAAGGCTAATTAACAGGAAGCCTGCAAGAGTCGAATTGCAAGATTAGCCTTTGTATATATAGGACTTTGTGTAATAAAGAGGAAAAGAGAGAGAGCTCATTATATAGAAAGAGTATTCTGAGAGTAGAGAGCCATGGAGCTCATAAGAGAGAAACTCTTGTAAAACTATGTATACAGCAAGATTTTTCAGCAATAAGATCAACCGTGGACGTAGGGTCCGGTACCGTCTGGGATTGGCCGAACCACGTTAAAAAATCTTGTGTTATTCTCCTTCTCCTTCTGATTTCTACACCAGGTTGCAGTTTGGAGTTCACTGAATCACTTTCCGTTGGCTGAAGTTTGGATCCTCCGTACGAACCAAATTTCTTCAACAACATTTTGGTGCCGTCTGTAGGAACTCCACCTGCATCCTGGTTGATTTTCACTGTGATGGTTGGCTTGCTTGAATCTCACCATGCGGAAGATATTTTTTCTCTGGTTGGACGAACTTGGTCTTGCCTTCGTCAAAGAACAGGACATGAACTAGTAAACCCCCAGACTCCTTGGTCACCCTCTCCTCCATTCCAGCAAGTCGCTCAACGTTGGACCACTGGACTGCTTGGGTTTGCTACTCAGATTGGCCCCTCTCATTCAACTAGTGGTTATTGTTCATGTCTTCCAACCATAGCAACAACTTACAGAAACCAGCAGCAACAATGTGGAACCAAGCTCGTAACCATGCTATAATCTGTGCATGATAGGCTCCCAATAACTCAATCCTTATTGGCCTGTAGCAGTCCGGCTCCATCATGAGCTCACACAATAGTAGCGTGACAGCCTACATGATGACAAGCTCACGCTCAACCATGCAGGACTTCATTCGGTAGTGAGCTCATGCAGCAGGGAAGTCCCATGATGAGCTTGAATCCATCGGTCATCCAAAAGTTGGGTTTAGTGACAAACTAAGTAGACCTGGGATGTAGTGATTCTTGTAGTGAAGAGCTATCATCCACGAACTCAGCCTACGTAGCAGCTCGCACGAGGATGAGCTCAACCCCTCGCAGTTCATGCAGTAACAAGCTTCCAACTGAGAGCCCGATTTTCACAACCACGCAATGACAAGTTCAGCCCTGTAGCAGCTCGAAGCTTGCGTGATGACAAGCACACGTCCCAACCGTGGTTCGGAGCCTGCCAAGCTCGCAGCCACCCTGTAGCAGTTTAGACTTTGCATCATACAACAGCTCACGTGTTCATTTTTTATAGCCATGTAGTGATGGGCTCACACCCAGCTATAACTCATTTCAACATCAGGCTTGTCGAGTGCAACAGCTCGATCTTCACAGTGTAGCAGTTCGCACCGTGACAAGCTTCACCATGTAGCAGTCCTTGCAATGGTAAGCCTGCGATAACAGCCTGCAATAGCTCATTTCAGTCACAATCTCTCAGCTACAGAGCATTTCAACGCCATGCTTGTAGCCATGCGGTAGCGGTGCAATAGCTCGCGGTATCCCAAGCTCGTTCCCAGCCATGGTTTGCTTCGATGCCTAGCTCACACCACACAGCAGCAGTTCAAAGCCTATCGAGCTCACAATCGCATAAAAGCCCGAAGGTCGTAGCATGCAGTGGTCTGGCTCTCGAATCTTATGCAAGGATGAGCCTGCATCCTAGGTGCAGTTCATTTCCCTGCCAAGCTCACAGTCCATGCAGTAGCTCGTGCCAAGACAAGCTCGTGCCTAGTACAGATCATCCCCTCATCATGCTCTTAGTCCAATCGCAGCTAGCGAGAGGAGAACTCACATCCAGCCTTCATCCACTTCCACATCAGGCTCGTGGTCCACTCAGTAGCTCACACCACGATGAGCTTATAGTAGCTCGCTTCAGTCACAAGCTTGCAGTGGCCAACGAGGTCTCCATCATAAAGCCTAGTCCATGTAACTATTTAGCCTTCAAAGCTTGTGTGATGGCAAGCTTGTGTCTAGTTACAGTTCGATCTTCATAGCAGAGGTCCCGTGAAGACCTTGCACAACTACAAAGTTGTTCCAGTTGATAGCAAGCCCCTACATCAACCATGCAGAACTCGATAACCAGCTTCCATGCCAACCGTGCAGCATCTGGTTCTAATGGGAGGCTTAAGCAGCAATTGTGTGGTGACTCAGTCCATGCAGTCACACTAACATTCAGATTCAACACCAAATCGACAGCAGATGTGAACCAATCAGACTTGATAATGGGTTCTTGCATAGCCATCATATAGCAAGAACACCTCCATAACGAGCTCATGTCGGTAGCGTCATTCCACGAGGCCGCACTCATCCTGTGGTCATGCAATCCTATGTTTGGTGTGGAGCTCATGCATTCCTCATGCAGTAACTAAACTTGATGATAGCCTAGTGCACGGCTACTACGTATTAAGTTTAGGTCCAATTTTGGATAAGAAACAACAGTGACATTTAGCCCGCACCTCGCCATGTAGTAAGAGCACTCTAACGACCTTGAGTCTGTGCCTTCTGTCCTCTGAGGTCAACACCTAGCCGAGTAAGAACCCAGAGTGGGGGGCTCATCATTCCAATTCCAACAACACTATAGCTCACACTTGCACAAAACTAAGTTCTCATTCCTTGTTTGCTAGAACGAGCTGGATATAATTTTTCTATCCTAGCACCAAATATTTTATTACAGCTAGTTTTCTGCTCTCTCTCTCTTTCAAAGCTGAAGTTACACTACTGGGTGTCCAGGTAGGTCGCACAGATGCGCCCAATAAGCACCCAAACTCATGCCAGCCGAGGCGCCTCCACTGAAGGGGACAAAACCCCAAGGTGATTGCCAAACAACGGGACAATACATCTAGGCACGAGCATGATGGTTAAAACACACCTAACCAGCTCTGGCCACCCTCTCCTATGAGACGCCTTTCCAAGGCACAATTGTGTCTGGGTCGAACTCCACTAGGTCAAACTCTACTAGGAACCCCAAAAGGGAACCCTGCCAAAACTCTAAACACCCTGCTCATCATGCATCTGAGTGACCTTCTTGGTAATTCAATATGATATATGTTTTTAAATCATGATTTTCTAGCTGAAAGCCCTTTTATGCTAAATCAAATGATTTATTAATATCTACTATCGAAGTCGATTGACTCATCGGACATTCATTCTATTTAAATTTTTTAAACTGTGATTTGTAGGGACTTGCTGATCTCAGCATGGCATGTCGAGCTTTTGCCAACAGAAGTCTAACTCCTAGTTCGCAGAGCACACTGTGAGTTGGGGGGCTTATGTTGTATGCATTATTTAGATAGGCTGGCAAAAGCCTAGCTAATGGGAGCCCAGTCCGCAGAAGGAAGCCATTCTCAACCAAGGCTTTGTTGAGCACGTCGATCGAGGAGAAGACAGTCTGCAAAGGCTGATTGATGGGAAGCCTGCAAGAGCCGATTTGCAGGATTAGCCTTTGTGTATATACGACTCTATGTAATAAAGAGGAAAAGAGAGAGAGCTCATTGTATAGAGAGAGTATTCTGAGAGTAGAGAGCCATGGAGCTCATAAGAGAGAAACTCCTGTAAAACTATGTACACAGCAAGTATTTTCCAGCAATAAGATTAACCATGGATGTAAGGTCCGATACCGTCTGGATTTAGTTGAACCACGTTAAAAAATCTTGTGTTCTTCTCTTTTTGCTTCTACTTTCTACACGAGGTTATAGTTTGGAGTTCACTGAAATCACTTTCCGTTGGCTGAAGTTTGGATCCTCCGTACGAATCAAATTTCATCATCAACAGTCTCTAAGTAATATAAATTTATTTAATTTTTTTTTTAGTGTGTTATTCAAATTCTTAATGAAAAACTAATGTGGAAGATCTGAAGCTTGTGTAGTCTAACCAATTAATAGAGTGTATTTACCCTCCTTCCAACTAGGCTAACGATGCCATTTTTTTCATTAATAATAAGAGAGGAAAAATATCACATATTATGTTAGGATTTTATTTTTCTTACTAATGAAAAACCACATTGTTGAACTTAATTGAAGAGGATAAATACACTTAACTAATTGATTAGACCACATAAGTTTCAAGCTTTTTGCATTAACTTTTCGTTGAAAATTTGAATAACATATTAACTAATGGATAGAATTAGATAAATTAATATTATTTAAGAATAAAATTGAAAAAAAAAATTCTTAAAGATGAGATTGAGAAAAATTACATATCACATGACAAAAATGATGTTCACTCTTTAATTTATAGTAAACAAATCATCATTATATTTATGGGACATTTTCTATTTAATTTATTGTATAATAATTCTTTTAATTTATATCAATGGCATGTGCCATAAACAGTATATATAGGAGAGTCCAAGTGGTATTGACTTGCATGCTGGGAAGTTAAGATCGGGGTTGCTAAGCTGAGCGGAGAGAATTTTACTGTGTTGTTTTTGTTTGGCTATAGATATTGAAGATTCAATAATCAAAAGAAGAAAAGAAGTCACTTTTTGTCATCATGGAACAGCCTTCGCCCATTTGTTCCATTTGTATCGAAACCATTTTGGAAGGCAGTGCAAGATCAACAGCTAAGTTGCAATGCGGCCACCAGTTCCATCTTGGTGTGTGATTTCCAGATCCATGTATCATGTTAAATTACATTTCTGTTTCGTGTTTTCATTCTATGAATTAGAGTTGAATTTTTTACAACGTTTTGAGGGTGCAAAACTCTCTGAGGTTGTAAAATTCTCCGTCAGTTGATCTGTGATGTCTCATGCCTTGTCGAATTTAGTTGTTGTCGTAGAATTTGGGAAATGAACTAGCGGTAAGACTTGAGTTAAGACCATACGTGCATATGCAATTGTTAGCTTGGTTGGTTTGGTGTCTTTCTATTACGACGTTCCAGATTTTTCACAACACACATAGGTTCTGTAGATTCATAATCAACTGTTTTTTTCAGAACAGATTGCATTGGTTCAGCCTTTAACAAGAAAGGAGCAATGGAATGTCCAAATGGCCGGAGGGTCGAGCACGGCCTATGGTTATATGGAGATGAACAGGAATTTTATGATATGAAATTATGTTTTTGTAATCTAAGGTGGTTCATCAATTTGTCTAAATAATCGATTGGTAGTTTCCAACAACTCGTTGAAATGTTTTCTACGCACTTCATCACTAGTTGAGCATTCTAAAAGACTTTAACTACTTCTAGCAAGGACAACGTGAGGCCCTTAAGGAATATTTGGCTCATTTTAATGCACTAGCAGTGGAAATTCGGAATCTCAATAAGGGAGTAGCGGTCCATTAGATTCTCACATGGCTTCAGTTAGGGCATTTCTCTTTTTTGTTTGCCAAACACCCTACCACTTCTCTTTCTAAGTTGTTGACTCATTCGGAAAAGTATATCAATATGGAGGAAGTTGAACTTACTTGGCGACAGATTGAGTGAACGAAAGCAGCTAATGTGCCTTCTTGGGATATACCTGCAGATTGGGACAGGAACCTCCTTGGGGGCGATTTAATATGTACGAACTACTGAATGCACCAATTAGTAGCATAGTATAGGATGTTCATGTGGCTAAACTGATGAAATTCTCTCAACCAAAGACAAGGAAGTACCACCAGTGGATAAATCCAAATTTTGTAAATTTCATTGGGATTATGGGTACCTTATAGATGAATGTATTACTTTGAAGGACAAGATTGAAGTGCTTATATGGTGAGGACATCTTTCAAAGTATAAAAAGTTTCATGTAGGTGAAGGGAATAAGGAGAGTAAAGAAAGGGAGCACTTTCCATAGCCTGGATGACCAGAGGGCAAGCAAGTGGTGATGAATTCCCCTGTCTTGGGAATGGTTGAGACAATTGCAGAAGGCTTTGTCAAGGACAAAGTTTCCAATAATGTTAGAAAAAAGCACTTGAGGACAATCATGGCAGTAGAAAGGAAAACAAAAAGAGAATATTATGAGCTGATTTATTTTACGGAACAAGACTTCGGGGATATTGATAGGGATGATGACAATCCGATGGTAATTTCAACTTTGTTGCACAATTTCATTGTCAAGTGGATATTGGTTGATTAAGGAAGGTCCGCTGATATTTTATACTTACATGTTGCTTATGCTTTGAATATTCCTAGGAACATGTATAAATCTTACATAGGTGTTCTAGTTGGTTTCACAGGAGGGCAAGTGCAAGTAAAGGGGACAGTGACTCTAAGGCTAACATTGGGAACGTGACCATTAGTGAAAAATCTAGATGTTACATTCCTTGTAGTAGCTACCACAAATGGCCTCTATAACCCTATTTTAGGGAAGCTATCATTGAATCAAGCTAGGACTATCGTTTCTACCCCCATTTGCTAATAAAGTTCTTAACAAAAGGAGGCATTGGAGAGGTACAGGCTGATCACCTAATTGCTCAAAGGTGCTACATGGCAAGTCTGACTAAGCCTCATAAAAGTACCAAGGGAACAAAGTTGGCACTTGAGGAAAGAGGTGAGTGTCAAATGGTAGATTCTACATTGCTAGATGTTCGACAGGACAATCTCGTTAGCCTGACCTCGATTTTGAAATAGAGGAAGTGAGGCTTTTGGAGATAGGGACAAAAGAGCAATCAAAATTAGGGCAGACTTGAGAAAAATTGATCAAAAACAACTAATAAAACTCTTGCAAAATTACATTGAAGTGTTTGCTTGGTCACCAGCGGACTGATATGTGGCTGTCGACATCGATCAAATTAGAAATTTATAAAACTGAGTTACCTAACTACTTGTAGTATATGACAACACTAGGTCGAACCCAAAGATCATTCATGGGATGATATCAATCAATTAGGAGCTGGAAATAAGGGGGTTGGCAGTAGCTAAATTAACAGAAAACTACACTATCATGCAGAAACTAAAACAAAGGAAATAAACCTACCAGCTAAGGGAATCAACTTGAGATTAATGCATCCTAGATCACTAAATATTCATTCAATTGTTGATAATCATAACAAGGATCCCTAAAATGATTAATAAGTTCAATGCAGAACTCAGTCACA
>JANHAO010013281.1:0-15922 GCA_026873985.1 Saraca asoca
ATATAATATAATTAATTGTGATATATTATCTTATTATTTTATACAAATTTTATTTCTTTCTTATTTTATTTTTTAAATTTTTTGAGAATTTTTTATTTTTTATTTTTATTTCTCTTTTTCTTTTTTTTTTTTAAAAATGAAATAAAAAAGAGGTAGGAATATTTTGATATTTTGTTAAACTTGAGGGGGGGAAAATGACAATAGTTTGTTTTCTAAGGGGTAAAATAGAAATAACTCTTTTTATTCTCTTTCCTCCGTAATCACAATTTCTTCATGACCATCCGAAAATCGAAGTTGTCGAGTAAAGTGATGCATGTTTTAACGAAGTCTCAACTACTTCATACTGACACAAAAAGCCACCAGCTCGAGTTCGCCTATTCCGGCAAATGGCGACGGCGGCTAAAGCCTCAGCAGAAGGTGCTTCCAATCCGAAGGCACCAAAGATCGTGTGGAACGAATCCCAGCAAAGGTTCGAGACAGAGGACAAGCTGGCTTACGCGCAGTACGTCCTGAGATATGACGGTAAAGTGATGGACTTGGTTCATACTTTTGTGCCTTCTTCCAAGCGAGGTCTGGGCTTGGCTTCTCATCTCTGTGTTGCTGCTTTCGAACACGCAAAATCGAACTCCTTATTGGTCATTCCCACCTGTTCTTATGTTTCTGTGAGTTCAATTTCTTCCTTCCCCTTTCTGGATTTATTTCCTTTTTTTTTTTTCTTTGCGATTTGCTATTGTGTGAATGTCATTTTAGGGCTGATTTTTACTGCTGGATTGATCATTTGGGTATATCTATTTACATGACTTAGCCCTGCAAAGAACAGAAAATTCCTAATTAGGTTTTGCTAATGTGATTACCTATTGGAAGAACTGTAATAGATGTTTCTATGTGCACTAATCCCTAACCAAACAATGTCCATCCTTAATTTTTTGTAAGTACTTGAGGTTTTCTAAAAATTGTCTATGAAAATCCAATGGGAATTTTAAGGAATCTTAGCTGTAAGGATTTAATATCTCAGTGACTATCTCTGGCCAAAAAATGGAATAACTGAGAGGATTTTTTAGATGTATCTTATAATAGAATCAATTTCAATACAATCATGAGCTTCAAAAGGGAAGAAAGCATCACTTTTCTGAGTTGAGTTAATGTAAGATAGAAGTGTTGTACCATCGAATTTGCCATGAAGTGCTATTTGCAGAATCTGAATACCTTGAACCAACTGATAGTTTTTTTACTCAAGACTTTTAAGAGTAATCCTGAAGAACAGTTAACTTACCTAGGAATAGAGGCACCTGAGGAAGCCTGGAATATTGGAAGTTTTAGAAATTTAAAGGATCTTTTGCTTCTGAAAGTCCTTCAGCATCTTCCAAAGGTTATATGCAGAACTTCTTGCTGCAGCAAAAGCAAAACAAAGTTGAATAATCTCTAGTTCGAGACACTTCCTATTAGCAAAGATCTATGCCACGAGATGATATTTTTGTAAAAGTTATGGCTTTATGCCTATTTATGTGAAGACATATTATGACCCTTAGGGCTCTTAACACATACATAGTGCAGTGGACTTAACTGAACTTTAAGCATCTTATACTGAATTTGGATCTCTCCTTTTCTCTTCCATCATGTTCTTGTTATGTTGGAGAAAGAAAGATAGACACAAAACTTTTATGTACAGTGAGACCCAGTATTCTTTTTTTTATGTGGACTATGACCTACAAAAAATCTCATGTTTGTCTCTCTCTCCAACATGACTGGAACATATAACCAAAAAGAAAAAGAAAGGATCCAGATCCCCTTATACTTGCTCTTTCAGTTCTTTTCTCAGTAGCATTCCAGTATTTGCCATCCTTTTTCTACTATGCTTGTTTAAATAAAAAATAAATATTTTGACAGTTTCTCTTGTCATTTCATTTGGCAGGACACGTTTCTTCCCCGGAATCCATCTTGGAATTCTGTCTTGTACACGGAGGGCGGCAAATCTAACATTTAAGCTTACTAAGCACCTGTGTTTTGCTACGTAAACTGATGAAGTTATGATAATAAGTATACAAGTGGTTATGTTATTGTAAAAGTACTTTGCTCTTAGATGTTATTGGTTATAGACTTGTAACAATCTCTTATCTATCATCAAATGATGTAACTATAGGCTGCCTCAATAAATCTGCTGTGACATTAAACTTTTATATCTGAGCCTGTACTCAAGGATGATAATCATTCATCTGATTTTCCTTCTTTTATTATTATTATTATTATTATTTTGCCATGCATTCAATGTAGTTCTTGTTGGGCCACTCTTTTTGTGCAGCATATGTTTTGGGTCTACGGGAGCTAGAGCCCAATAAATTTCATCAGAACAAAGTCCATCTCATACTCCAAGTGCCCAACACAAATTAATCAATGGATTTATATTTCAAATTGATGATATAGTTGTATTTACGTTAATAGTATTTAAAATATTATCATATGTTTCATGTTCTTTTGTTAATGCAAAAAGATGATATAAATGTTGAAAAATATGAAGCACGAGCTAATGTTTTATATACTGTATAATAAATATAATTACACTGCTAATGAATAAAATATAAATACAATCAGTAACGTAACTGTCCACCTATATCTACGCTAAAAATGTTTCTTAAGAGAATTAAGCATTGTAACATAAGAGAAACAGTAGCATATAGAGAACAAAATACCTGGAACTGCATCGAGATGGTGGTTCTTGATCAGTCAGAATTTTTTATGCTGTGCCTACTGAGGATTGATGTTCCACTGCTTCAAAAAATTGCTTGCGTTTGCTCACAACATTTTTCATATAATTTACCATGGAAGAGAATGCTCCTGTCTTGAAATAAATCGGTGCTCCAATTATCCATCATGATCATCCATTAATTTAGCTACAAATTATGTATATAATTCAATTTCCCCCTTTTTCTTATTATTTGTTAGTTTTTATCTATTATCCACACCAAAAATTTCTCATATCTCGTGGATTTACTCTCTCTCAATTTTTTGCTCTCAGTTTTTGTCACCCCATCTTACGAAGCATAATGTATGTAGAACTGAAGATATTTTTCATTTTAAGATTTTAATACTTAAACAGTATGTATACATTGTCATGACCCAATTCCCGGGTCCGTGACCGGCATAGAAGGCCACCCATAGGAAACCTCCTACAAGTCTAACCATGCATCTTATTCCATAACTACAATATTATTTCTGCCGAAAATCCGACAGAATTTCCCTTATAATCTGTACGCCGAGGCTTAAGGCCTTATTACATAGTAGGGCCACACGCCCATCAGAACCTGATTAACAAATGACAAATGTACAAACAGTGGCCCAGGCTAGACATTATCAACTACTGGGCATCCAGAACTCACTCATAAATCATAGTACAATAAATATTACAATTATTCAATATTAATTTATACAATACATCTACAGGCAAATCATGTGGGCCAGATACGTAGCAATATACTAATTTATATGGTGGCCCAAACTAACTATTTATTCTACTGAATATCGGAAATACAACTTATACAATACATGCTTATTATTATTATTCATCATTTATACTCTTGTCCTTTATTTCTTTGTATTTCAAAATATAGTTCTTTTTCTTTACAGAATGTGGATTGGATCCAGGCAATTCTAGTAGTAACTAGAACCAATCAGATTACCTCATTTTTCATACAGAACACTATACAGATATTTCATTTTATTCCACCCTTCCCCTTATTACTCCAACAGATACCGGGTGGTCACAAGTGCACCTGAGAGTTTCCTGTAAATAACCAATGGTTTCGGAACCAAAGGGATTCAATCAGAGAACCAGAATAGATCTCTATATCTAACCGTATTACACCAGTTCAGATCACCCCCTTATTGCTCCTACAGAACATATGTTACACATGTGCACTTGTGGGTTGCCTAGGAATTACCAATGGATCCTTAGTGAAATTATTTATATAAATATATCATACATTAGATATTAACGCTTGAATTCCAAGAAAACTCTTGCTGGTGATCATGGAATTTTTCAACATTTTCCATCGTTCGTTACCGCCCCTTGGGCTTTTACTGCCTTTCTGGCTATTCATTGTGTTTCCTAGTCATACCGGTTGTTCTTTCAGTATTGCCCAGCCTTAAAGGCTATCTACAATATTACCTTATTACCCTTAAGTTTTCAGGGAATCCAGTTTTCATATTTAGTAGTATAGAAGTATATGATTTATATGTAGAGAGAGAGAGGGAAAGAGAAAATACCTCAAAATAAACTCATCATCGGTATTTCAATTTACTGAAATTATTATTTTATTATAATATTACCATTTGATATAGAACACTTTTTACAAAGGTGAGAGTGTCCACTTTCATACACACATCCATACTTCAACACTTACAGTGTCTAAAATTATCCAACAAGCCAAACTCAGTCAATACTCAACAATCAACAAGCCAAGATGGACACAGCAAATAGCATTCTAGTATTCATACAGCAACTAAACATCCATACAGCAACCAGCCAAGCTGACATTTATACAGTACCCAAGATGCAGAAACTAGAGTTATATAGTAATCATAATCCATACAGCATACACTAAACCAGACAGCAATCAACTAACAACTAGGAATTTCCCATTCAAGCAAATTATCTACCATTTCACATTCAGATCAGATTGTTCACAAAAATCAAGCAATACAGATCCTATAATTTACCAGAAAAGTTGTCTAAACCCAATTATCAAGAAATTTCCAAGTTTTATTAACTATTCATATTTACTCTTACACACAAATATCTTAACATATATCAAATCAATTACTACGGAATAAAACTTTTATTCTAGGATTACTCACCGGGCCTCAAAGTGTCTGCCCTCAACTCGTCGCAGGCCGGAGTGCTGCCGGCGGCCCAAAATACTTGGCTGGCCGAACCAGCCATAAACAGGGGAGAAAGAGGAAGTCAAAGTACTGCCTACCCTTTTGTCCAAAAATACATCGGAGGAGGAGAAAGAGACGATCGCCGGTGAAGGGACGGTCGAACGGAGACTAAACCCGCCATGGCCAAACGGCAAAACCTTGCTGGCAGTTGAAACTTTTCCCATGAAACAACCAACTCGAAGAGGATAGGTGGTAGACAGAGCCACCTACCCGTCCGACACCGTGCAGGAACCGGGAAACAAGCTGGAAACACGCCAGAAAGAGACAAGATTCGCGAAAGTTTTTGGAAGGGCCCAAGAAGAGGCTTACGGAAAGAAGAAGAAAGGAGGAGGGGGGCCGAATGGGTCTGGAGAATTCTGGACTCAACCAGAAAAAAAAATCCATTCAGGGGAACCGGTGACCTACTGAATCGGTTTCCCAAAAATTTTCACTTTAGTCCTTCATTTTTGCCCTATTTCAAAATTTTCCCCACCCAAAAATGAAAATTTTCAGTTTAGCCCCTATTGACATTTCATTTTATTAGCCCCTGTCGACATTTCATTTTAGTCCATTCCTATTTAAAATTTTATTTTAAATTTTATTTTTTATTTTCCAAATTTTCCAAGTGTTACATACATATACTTTTAAATCAACAAGATTTTGAAGCATGTTATTTCTAAATTCATGAAAACATTATTCGTATATGAGTGTGAGAGGAGTGAATTGTAATTATCAAATCTTATATTGATGGTCAAAATTAAAAGATAAAATTATGTAATTTTTTTAAATAATTATCTTTAATTATGTTTTAATCCTAATTACATGCGTGTGCATACATACACATACATATATGTAATGGAGATCAGTTGACACCGATGTAAGAGTTAAGACATTTGTAGCAATCAATAATTTTTGTATAATATGATTTTTTTTATTAAGTCATTGATTTACAAATAATTATCATATTCATCTTGCATATAAAATTTAAAAAAATAAAAAAATAATAATAAATAAGTAATCATATAATTAAAAATTACTTATATTTTAAATATATTATTTTTGTCAATTTTAAAATTTATTGCTAATTATATATCATTGACTTGATTGTGTTTTATATAATCAGTCACTGCTATTTGGAAAATCTATGGTGGTATCAGTTACACATATATGTAATTTACGATAATTCAATAGATGTATGCTATTTTAAACTTACGACTTTGCTAAATCTCTTTCACATTAACAGCTAGGTACACATACATGTAATTTACCATGAGTCAATAGACGTATGCCATTTTAAATTTAGGACTTTGCTAAATCTCCTTCACATTAATAGCATAGCATCATAGCGTCCGCCTTCCCTTTCGCTTGTACGATAATTATATGTACAACCACCTTTTCTACCACATGTGCACGTGGACCTACTAAATGTGTTTTCTTATGCATTGTTTGTTGGAATTATTTTATGTGAATTATTATTATTTAATTAAATCATATATTATTACATTGAATGAATGTTATAATAATTAATTATTATAAGTTAATTAATTATGTGATCAAATTATTAAACTTCTAATAATATATAGGTCATCAATAAATTTTAGTAATATAAGTCTTGTCATTGGGTTAATGATAATGGATTAGTTAACCGTTTAGTAGGATTATAATGAAGTAAGTCCTTACTTATATTTTAATAGAGTTATAATTATCCCATTAAGACTTTAAATATAGTTTCTCTCCATCCTCTTTGCTAGAGTTATAATGAGTGAATATGTTAAAGGAGTATTTTACTATCATAAATTCTCGCGTTATGTCAAGTACAATTTTATTATTATTAATTAAATTTATAAGTATAAATTTAATGCATTGCAATATAATTCAATAGATATAATATAATTTAATATATCTATGATTATTTTAATTTATCCAACAACCGATATCAGAGTCAAATTTTTCCTTTTATGTTACAAAAGTTCAAATTTGTACATATTTTTTCTTTTTTACTTTATGTAATCTATAATTTATGATATAAAATTGTTATGGATCTAAAAATGTGGGACTTATTTATATTTTTTTGGTTTAATGTTTTTTTGAATTGGATACTTTTTTTTTTTTTGCAAGCCTTCTTAAGGTGAGGTTATGAATTGATGTAATTTGAATTTTTTTCCTGAAAATTCATTTCATAAATTTCAGAGATCTAAATAATTTTTTTTTAAAATTAATTTGTGATTACATCTCAAAAGTTTATAATGTACAAAAGGCAAAAATCAATTTGAATAAATATTGTTGAAAAGATGAATTTTCAAAATTTTATATATTCATTCGGACAGGAAATTTCTTTTTCAAATTTGATTCAATTATAAGGTATTTGCTCAAATTGATTGGGGTTTAATTAATAGAATGATGAGATAAACAAAAGCACTCAATCAATTTTGGAAAATTCGAACTATTATAGCATCAATTTTCATATTCTTGAAAAAAATTTTCTCCAAAAACTTGAATTAGTTTTAATTTTTTCTAATTGCACAAAAAATTGTCAATTTTGTGGAATTAATGGAGGGTTTTGATGGAAAATGATATAGTAAAGAAACCAATGCAAGAATTAAAAAAAAAAGAAAAAAATGACTGAATTGAAGTAGTTTACAAACCGGATTGGGTTTAATTATATAGTTGGTCACTTGCGCTAATAATGTATGAGGACCACAAGTCATCATATAGATGGTGGATGATGATAAAAAAAAAAAAAATTATACCACCGAGCTCTAATTCCCAAGCTCTATGTGAGATAATTTTTTCAGATTTTTTTGAAAATAAAAGTATTTATTTATTTTTACCTAATTTATTTGATAATTATTTAATGTTATTTAGACCTAAAAATTTTATTATATGTTTACTACGTATTGGACTACTATTTGTAATTTTTTTATGAATTTTCTAAAAAAACTATTTTAATTATTTTTTATCCAATTTATTTGATTGTTAATTTGATATTATTTTGGTTTAAAAATTTTGTCATGTTACATATTGCCCTACTTTCTAGAATTTTTCTGTAATTTTTGTTTGCTATCTTATTATTATATAAATTTTGTATGTTAGTATGCATAGAATTAAAGTCATGGAAATATTACTCATGTTATTCGGGCATGAAAATTTATTGTATAATTTTTATATATTATACTATTATATATAATTTTTGTGAGCTAATTTGATGCCATTTACACATTTGAATATTTCTTGGATTATTGTGTGCAAATTTGTAAGATTATTTAAGAATCAATTTTGCTCATATTATATCATGAAATTTTGTACAATTGTGTATTCACCTATCATGGGACCAGTTGCATAAAATTTTACTGAAATTAAATTTTAGAATTATATGTAAGAGAGTGCTATGTCAATAATATATATGCCCTATCAATGTAATATTATTGATATAGTTTATTGGTAATAATGTGGGTGTGAGGATTACTTATTATATTTTTAAAATTTTAAATACCCTACCAATGTTAGATTTTAAGAATGTAGTATTCAATCTTTGTGTTATTTTATAAAGCCTTAAATACTCTATCGGTGTTAGATTTCATAATATAATACTATTTGAAATTGCATAGTTGTTGAAGAAATATTATAACATGACTTCATTAAACATACAATTTTGAAAATTTGTGATAAATTTCATACACTGTTTTTTCTTCAATCTTTTGTTACTTATACAATTGATTACCGTGAAGACAGTAAATGGGACTAATTATGAGGACTGGATTGAGTGGAAGATATCTTGACTAATTTGTTGATATCATATCTGACAATCACCAAATTTTGTTATAGAGAGAATGAAAGCCAAAGATAAATTATGTCTCATTGCTATACAAGGGCTCTTCATGGAAAGTGAACACACTTTAATAGAATGTACATGATGGTTATGATGTATACTAAGGATAAAACAATTATGAAAAGCTTTTCTAACTTTCCAAATGCCAAAGTGATTATAGATTTTATAGCTAATAAGTTTGTAAAGTTTGACAAGGCAAAAAAGGTTATTACAATTCGTTGCTGGATGAAGCTATATAGGATGGTGTTAGTGGAAATGGTGAGCATATTATGGAATTGGCATATTATTATAATTACTCATGGGCATGAAATGGATATAGAAAATAGTTATTTGATTTAGCATGTTTTGGAATCTCTTCTAGTTCAAATTGATGTTATTGAAACATCATATCACACCAAAGAGGGTGAGTAGATGTTCAGTAAAATAATCTCTATAGTTAGTCAAACAGAAGATAATATAAAGAATTAAAGGATCTCTATGCTCATTTTGTTTCACACGAATCAAGTGTAAAGTGTGGTAATAAATCACACTTAAAGGAACTTAATTTTGAAAAACAAGAAAGCTAATTTAGGTGCATATTACAATAAATTAAGATATTCCGCTGCCTCTAGTGAAATGGTCGGTTGAACACTTGGTGATTAGACAAAATTGCAATCATCCACATTACAAATTTATTATAAGCGTTAAGAAAGAAGAGGAAGCCAAATAATAAAAGTCAATAGTCATATTGAAAATAGTGAAAAAGTGCAAGATGAATATGTAAGAATAGTTACAGTTTAGAAATTAGAGAGTTAATCAGTTAAATACTGTTCACGGTGAAATTTGGTTCAGTGGACCTAAATCTCAGTCAACGAGAATAGTTCTCCAACACCCAAACTACAAGCTAATAACATGAGTTCTAATAGGAATAAGAGCGAGAAGGAGGAGGAACAATGCACACAAATATTTTTTATCATGGTTCAACTAAAGTCAGAATGGCCCCTACGTCCATGGTGGTTTGTATTTTCTGTAATACAGTGGTTTCTCTATTTAGTTAGATAGAGTTATAATATCAGTGCTCTCGCACTATGTAAGTGCTCTTTCACTGTTTGAGCAAAGTGTCTACATGCAATTTCTTACTCCCTTTTTTACAATGATCTCCCCCTCCTATTTATAAAGGCTGGGGGGTTACAGACGCAATTTATAGACAAGACAATATAGACTCCTGTAATTTAACTTCTGTAGATGCTTTCTACGAGTGAGTCCCTTTGACTGCTTTTTGCAAGTTGGCTTTATAGGTTATCTAGGTAGATGCTTGCTTCGTGCTCAATCTCAGCAAGGCCTTTAGATGGGTGAGATGATACGTTCTACAAGTTGGAGCCCTCGTCTTGGGGTTATCGTTGCCCTAGGGGCAGTGAGGTCAAATTCTCATTTGATGAAGTGAGCTTGCACTAGGCGAATTGTTGGCCACATGAGTCAGGAATCTTTTGCGAGCTTGGATTTCTGCCTTGGCCTCATACTGTATCCTGAGCTTGCAGTTAACGAGCTAGTGCCTTTGTCGAGTGATCTTAGTCTTTAAAAAGGTCTGGGCCTTCTCTAGCTGGTCTTATCTTCTATTAGGCCTTTACCAACCAATTTGCGTGATACCAAAAAATGCCTATAACATTAGCCCCTCAACTTCCAATTCGCTCAACGTTGGCACAAACTGACAAATTGAGATGTGCGATTTTGTCATTCAAAATTTTATTTTATCACTTCATTTGCCTTCACCGTCACTACTGCACTTAATGTGCACACTTTCCCATTACTGCCAATATGATAATGATTGAACCCGATAATTTTCTGGACCATCATATCCTGGGTATTTGATTAGTCCTTAAATCGAACGGCTAGGTGACTAGAGCTACATGAAATGAGGAAAACCCCTCTTTTTGCTCTTATTTTTGAAAACTAACATTTTGCTTTTTAAGCTCTTGAGTAGCAGTTTTCAGTCTCATTCTCCTGCTCCATTGATTTTGCCATTGCTGTTGTGATCAATTAATCATTTCATCCAAAATTCATGTTGTTGTCGTCCGTTCTGGAACTAGATTCATCCTTTTGAGACAATAAGGCTTCTCAGGACCCATACTCTAAAGAATGTTCTGCTTTATGAGTTTCTAGTATCATGTTTGCTTGGTCTGATAATGAATGCCTGTCTACTACTGGACATTTTGCTTACTAGTTTTCAAGATGTAGATTGTTAGATTTAGCTTTCTATCTCCTCGGGGATTTAATAGTCTGGTAGGCTTTATTGGTTAAACTCTCTTAGGTTTTCAATAGTTTAGGTATCTATCGTGGTGGCTTGAGGCATGTATGATTTGCTGCATAAGAGATTTTTGTCTAACGAAGAGTAACTTTAGCTCTTCGAATAGGGTCTATTTGAAGTGATCTGGTTGCCTGAAACGACCTGATTATTTGCCCTTTTATGTAAATGTCTATAGCTTATAGATGCCAGAGTCACCATATAGGGAGTAATAATGAGCCTAATTCCTAGGCTTGAAATGAGGAGTAGGCATTCACCTTAGCTGAAGCGACCTTCAGGAGCGGTGAGGTCGCTAAACAATCTATTCTTCAACCTGATCTCAGGGAAGGGCAATAGGTCACTGACAGGCCTTCAAATCGTTTAGTATTTAAGCATTACCCTTCGACCATCGAACTGGACAAGCTTGAAAACATAGTTGAATCCTATTGTATCCCTAAAGGTTGCTGTCTTATGGAACCTTCCTCTGATGACCATGCAGCTCAACCATCATGAGAGTTTGTTGCTGTCAGTACCTAGCATCTCGATGGTGAACTCAGATTTCTAACTTATCCATATATTATTGATTTGCTAAATAAATTGAGGCTCTATCCCTTTTAGCTGACCCCAAACTCCTACTCCTAACTCATTTCTCTTACACTCATGTACTCGAGAAGCAATTTTTCGCCACTATCTACAAGATTTTTATGCCATCTTTATAGCATTAGGAGTATGGGTTCTCTGAATAGGATCTATTACTTTTCAGCTTGACAATTCGATTTCAAAAGGGTTTTGCCTCAAGGGGATGCCAAGGGCAAATCAAATTTAGGTCATTAGAAGACTTGCTAATTCTACATTTTGTGCCTATCTTTGCATCCTCTTCATAACTTCAATTTTGTTCTAATGCCTGGTAAATGAGCCAAGGTCATATGAGCTACTATGAATTCATGTTTTTGTTTTTGATATTTTGCCTTATTTTTACAATCGAGGTTGGCAAGGAGAAGCCAGTGCTTGAAGTTGAGGAGGCTAAGGTGTTACACTGGTTTCTTGCTATCAACGACCTAAAAAATGATTTTAGATTCAACCATGACCTCATTTGATCCCATAAGCTCATTCCAGCGCTGAACATTGAACTCACTAGAGGGATCAGGGCTCACCAAATAAGGGAAATCGATCTAGAACATTTTGAAGATTATAAGAAAATGGTGAAGCTCCTTCTTCGAAGTCCACCTTCCGAAGAGTCTGAAGAACTTGAGGTCACCACAACCTTGCTAGGTCCAAATGCTGCAGCAGCCCCCACTATTTTAAATTAGTCTCCCCTTATACTAACTGCAGCATCTTCTTAGGAGTTAGCTTCCACCTCTATCCTGAGGTGGTATAGGTCGCAGTCGCATCTGATCCCCCTACCAAGAGGCAAAAAGTAAATAAGGGGAAGAAGGTCACCATTTCTTTGAAACGGACGGCTCGCACAGTTACGGCTGAGGAGCATCATTCGAGCCTTGGTCTAGACATGCAAGGGTATTTTGATTTCATCTAAGAGAACATAAAAGAGATCTTGGGACCTCACACCAGCTCCCAAGTGTTGGAAACAAATAAGATCTCAAGTGGAAGGCTGACGTGGTATACTGCTCGTTAAGGCTTGTTGGTAAGTAGCATCCTTGCACCCTGACTATTTTGCTCCTTCATGATCTAACTTAACCCATTTGATCTTCCAGAGTCTATTAGGAATAGTGAAGATGGGGGAGACACTCTAGGCCAAGGAGGAAAAGAATGCCAAGCTCATAGACGACTTGGCCACTGCAATTGCTAGGGTGCTAGAGCTAAAGGATAGAGTAGTAAATGCTGAGGTTGCTTAAAAGAAGGGTGAGGAAGCTCGTTCTCATGAAGCAGCAAGTCACAAGGCTATCATAGTCGATCTTAACAAAGCTATTGAGGAACTATCAAGGATGAAACATAAACGACTTGCATGTGACACTTGAGGGTGTCGATACGATGATACAATGAGCTAAAGCTATTACATGATGGGCTGAGGCTGCTGAGAAGGATATGGAAGTAGATAGGATAGAGGTCACTCAAAAGCAAGAGAAGGTCATTCGGGTCAAGGCAGAGACTGCCGAGCTGGTGGCGAAGGTAGCAAAGGAAGCAAAATCTAAGACCGCATCCTCTTTCTTATACACTTTGTGGGAGTAGCATCCAAAAATGAACTTTTCATTTTTCAGACAAGAGGCCCTTAAGGCTGTTAAGGGCTTCAAGAAGAAGGCTCCTAAGGCCAAATCCTCTATAAAGGTGTGAAGTCTACAAGCAGAGCTTCCCCCACTGAAGGTGTAATTCAAAGAGAAAATAGCTCGTAGGTCACAGAAACCTCTGTTAACTAAACAAAAGACAAACAGCTTGCTCCATGCACTAATTCCTCCTCCCATCAGAGCTCAAACCCCAGAGATCAATCTTCCTAGGATTTGATCTTGTAATTTTGCATTTCATTTTTGAACTTTGCATTTGGTCTGGAACTTTGTATGAATTTACCTTGCTAAAGGAGGCATTGAATGAACGTTTCCATTTTCCTTTGCATTACATTGGATGTTCTATTAAAGTCTATGTAAATTGTCATAAATGGATTCCTGCAAATCACAACTTAACAATTATTGGATAAAATGAACACTCGATAGGTCAATCGACTTCAGATAAATGAGAAAAACTTATATAAATGGATTTGAGTTAATAAATCATGACTTAAAAGGATATACGCTTTGTTGAGTGACCAATCAGTCATATTAGTCTATCTCCAAGATTGATGAATTCGAGCATTGGAGTGCCTTAGCTAGTACTAAGTCTGAGCACTAGAACGCTTGAGCTTCTAACTTAGCATGAGATAGAATATCTAAATAGGTCGTATGAGAGTTATGACTTAGTTGGAAAGCTGGTAAGTAGCTGCACATAAATGGTGCCTTAGAAAGTTGGTCTTATGCATGTATAAAGGCAATCTTGTGCCCAAATAGTTAGCAATCTTGTGCCCAGATTACTGGCAATCTTGTGCCAGATTAAGGGCGATCTTATGTCCAAATGACTGGTGATCCTATACTAGATTGGGGGTGATCTTGTGCCCTAAAGACTGGGGATACTAAGCTAGATTGGGGGTGATCTTGTGCCTAAATGGCTAGCAATCCTCTACCAGATTAGGGGCAATCTTATGACTGGATGGCTGGTGATCCTGTGCCAGATTAGGGGTAATCTTGTGCCTTGATGACTGGCAATCCTACACAAATTAGGGGCGATCTTGTGCCCAGATGGCTGGTAATCCTATGCCAAATTAGGGGTGATCTTGCACCCTTTTTACATTAAGTGAAATTTTGCTTTTAGCATTAAGAGCTTTAGGATAAATAGTACATAACGCAAGATTACCAAGCGAGCCCGTTCTTGGATTTTCCTAAAAATTTGTTCAGAAAAAGTTGTAGGTGTTATTAAACAGGCAGAATAGTGTCCGCACGAGATCGCGCCTAGGCAGGATAGCACCCGCGCAAGCAACCCAAACGAGAATCATAGGAAATTCAAGTCCCGAAACCGAAAGGATGCCACAGTCGCTATGACATGAGAAAAAGAAGAAGCCATCACCATAATAGCCCGAGTCGAGAAACAACTCCACAAAAGCTAGGGTAGCGTCCGCAGAACCGCGACCCGCCTCTTCCGGAAGACAAGCTCAAGTCCAGTTAGCCGCCTGACACACGATAAGAAAGTTGATAGCTCAGGTCCCAAACAATACACATCAACTCTCCGAAAAACTAACAGTGGTTTGTCCAGCATTAATTGCACCGGCAGCCAACATTAAATGCAGGAGACGGCAAAGATGATCATTTTGTTGGTCTGATAGAATTACGTTTGTAACCTCCACCCTTACTATAAATAAGGGGGCATAATAAGAGAATGGGAACGAAACATTGAAGAATCAATAATACTAAAACAAAAGGAGTGGACGTAGGGGCCCAAAATTGGCTTTCGCCGAACCACATAAAATTCTTGGTGTTCTCTTCTCTTCTGAATAACCCTTCTAAAAAGCCTTTGTTATTCTTCTATAATCTTTCTCCACGTGCAGTCAAGGCAGCAGAACTCAGTAACTTAGTTGACCAAGTTTCGGTGTCAACATTTTGGCACTAGAAGGAGGGCCCCCACTACACATTCTCATCCGTAATTCCAGGTCAAGCAAGATGGCTAGAAGAAAAACCATGGGGAATGACTAGGCTCCCACTGGTCAACCGGACAGCCAAAGGCAGCAATAGGAGAGAACTACTCTGATGAATGGCCTCGAAGCTAGCCACGTACAGACTTGGCAGGAGCGCCAAGACATGCTCGATAGACGCCAGGAGGCTTTGGAGTGTGCCATGAAACAACTGGCCGACGCAGTTCAAACATTGTCCCAAGTCCACAATCAGGGCAAACCAAGGCGGAAGGAGGTGCCCCCCCCCAGAAAATGAACATCGCCGCTCAGGGACCTGGCACAGTCCGCGAACTAGGGTCGAGTCCCAACAGACCCATCGATCTCGTCCCTCGAATTCACCATCGAGATCATAAGTTCGTCAGCTTCAGAGGGACGGCGAAAATGAAAGAAGCGATGCCCAGCAGGAAGAGCCATGACATAATGAGAGGGCTAACGACGATGAGCAGGTAAGTCACAGTGCAACCAATGACGAGCGTGGCTCGAAGCATGGAACCTTTAACCAACACCGTCATCAAAGGCGGGAGCAAAATACCCCTAACCACCGGCTGAGCCCTCGGGATCAAAGGGTCGAGGAACTGCTCCAAAGGATGGAACAACTGGAAAAGAATACCTCCTCCCAAAAGGGCCGCGAATCACACGAGGAGAGAACCCCTCTATCCCGTGAGATCGAGGCGGAGCCCCTCCCCCACAGGTTCAAGCTTCCGAACATCCC
>JANHAO010013282.1:0-15928 GCA_026873985.1 Saraca asoca
ATTACTATATCTTTTAAAGCTTATTTCATATTTCATTATGTTCACTTTGTGATAAATATTTTTACAGTTATATATATATATATATATATTTGGACGGGATTTTTAAATGGAATTTTTAGGTGAGTATGTGATTGTTTACTCACTGAGTTTCCTAGAAACTCACTCCTATTATTTTCATGTTTTTCAGTGTCAAATGAGCTTTCGAGTTCTTCCTCCATCCCAATGGACTCTTCAGCGGATATTGACAGGTATGAAATGGTGTTGTGATATGGCAGTTGGATAGGATTGCATGTGCATGTGTTGTATATGTTGTCTGGATGCCCAGTAGGATGTGATTTATATAGCCTGGGTCACTGCGCGTCTATTATATGTTATACAGGTTGAATGGGCATGTAGCCCTTGATGATTATTATGTAGGCCATGTGGCCAGGTGTCCAGAAAATAGAGGAAACTCTGCCGAATTTTCGGTAGAGATAATGTTATTTATAGTTGTTGTTAAGAAAATTTATATGCATTAGTGTGTTATGTTGTGTTGCATGATAAGGCTTGTAGGGGGTTTCCTGAAGGAAAGAGTTTCCTGATGGTGACCTTCTATGCCAGTCATGTGCCCGGGTTTAGGGCGTGACATCTACCATATCTTGGGAACATTTAATTACTTACGTAATTGTTTGAATTAAAGCATAACCTAAGTGCGAACTTATACCGCTATTGGCTTATAATTTTCATACGAGCATACAACTCACTACTAGGCAAATCATGTTAGAACTCGAATCTGCCTATAGCCGAAATGGATTAATTTAATTGATTGAGTATTTAGTTCCGCGTTCGGTTAAGCACGATATACAGAAATTAGTTTATGAAAAAAGTTTAAATATTATCTTCTGCAACACTAGGTGATCAGTTATACATTCGAAATGCCAGAAAGATGATTTTCATTACAGAGCCTCTTTCAATGAGGAAAAATCACATAAAAAATTCAAAAGATGAGACTTAGAATTGCAAAAGTCTAAAATAACACTGCAGGATATAAGTGAAGACCTTTTCAACTCTCAATCCGCAAAGCACACTGAGAGTTGGGGGGCTAATGTTATATGTATTTGCTGGTACTATGAGAAATGTGCTAGCAAAAGCCTAGTTAATAGAAGCCCGGCTAGCAGAAGAAAGCCATTCTCAGCCAAAGCCTACTGAGCACGCAAACTAAGAAGAAGACAGCCTGTAGGTGTTGATTGATGGAGAGCCTGCAAGAGTCGAATTATAGGATTAGCCTTTATATATATAGGACTTTGTGTAATAGAAAAAAGAGTAGAATATTCAGAGAGAGAACTGATTGAAAAAGAGAAGAGTATTTTGAAAGACAGAGAGCTCACTAAAGAGAAACTCTTGTAAAAATCTGTACGCAACAAGTATTTTCCCAGTAATAACATCATCCGTGAACGTAGGGTTCGGTACCGTCTGGATTTGGCCGAACCACGTTAAAAAATCTTGTGTTCTTGTTGTTCTTCATCTTCTTATTGATGTCTGTTTCTACTCACTGCATAAACCAGTCAGACTGTAGCTTGAAGCAACTAGGACTATACGGTTAATTAAGATTTGGGTCCTCCGAACCAAATTTCACCGTTAACAAAAGTCAATTAAAAAAATATTTGACAATGTATATGAGAGAAAATAACTTCTTTTCTTGTTAGAAGAAACTACTTTCCTGAATCATTTTATATTACATAATCTCACTTTCTTTCTTCACTTCCATTTCTTTTGTCTTAACCCCCTCTCTCTCCTATATTTCTCTATACCCCTCTATCTCACATTCTCTCTCCTTCTTCTTTTCCCTTTTTCTCATATTATTCTTTTCGTACCCCTCTATTATTCTCTCTCTATCCTTCTATTCTTATCTTACTATTTGTATTTTTCTTATCTCTCATATTTATTCACTCATTCTATTACTATAAATAGATATTTAATAATTATATTAAAAAAAATTAGATAATTAAAAGAGTTGACAAGTATAATTAATAATTTTGGCTAAATTCAATTGAATATATATTAACTTTATGAAAAATGGTAAAGATGAAAAAATAAAGATTTGCATATTCTTCATTGTTTGTTATTTTTGATATAAAATATATTTAATTTTTGATTTTTACTAGTAAAAATTCATTGACTTTTATTATTAATTAATTATAATAACAAATTGATTATATTGTAACTTAACTTTAAATATGAAATTTGTATGTATAATAATATTTTTTAATAAAAGAAAATAATTTATTTTTATATATTAAATAAGAGAATATATTTTCTCTTATGTCGAGCAATAAAAAATTAATTCATTCTCTGAAAATGCATTTTCCTAATAAATGACTTTCCATAAAATTCATTTTTAATCTAAATAAACAGACACTTCGTATAACTAATAATCTCTCGTTAAAGATAAGAGATGAAATAACCAACTTATTTGCTGAATACTAAACTTTATAATTAAGTCATTTGCCTCTCATATGTTTATAAGGATTGATATAAGTCAAGTTGACTGTGTACCAGCTCAATTTGATTTGAATAAATTTGGTTTGATCTAAAACTTGACTTATATTTAAATAAATAAAATTTAATTAAGTTCGTGAATTGTTCGAATTTATTTGATAACTCATTTGATCTAATTAAATAAATCAAAATCTCAAACAATAAATATAATTAATTTATTGAATTTGTTCATAAACAAAATAAGTTGAATTAATTTAGTTTGATTTATTTAACAATCAAATTAATTTTTCAAATCTAAGTTCAACTTATGGGGTTCATAAATCCAACACACGGCGTTAACAAGTCGAAATAATCACTTGTTGGCTCCGAACCTATTTATCACCAAAGATCTGTTTGTTGATCTCTGCAATTTCCACCAGAACTGCGGCCTTATTTCTTCCTCTATTTCTGTGTCCTTCTTGTCTGCATTTGGGCCTATCGATATTTTGCAGTCCGTTGGAGTGGTGGGCCACTGTTTTTACGAATTCAGTTCACGATGGGCTATACGATATTCTAAGGCGGGCTTGGGTCTTCAGGGGTGCATTCGGAAAACCGGCAAAGAAATAAACTTGGGGGAGAAGCCGAGAAGGTAGTATTTTGATGAGAGCAGCGGGAAGAACAAGTACAAGCTGCAGGCGCATGTTTTGGTGCTCTTTTTTTTTCCCTACAAATCTACATGGAAAAGGGAAAATCCTTGCAACTAGCTTACTAGAAAGTAGAAAATTGAAAGCATGCCGATGCACCTTTCTAGATTGCTTTTCTTCTCCTCCAAACGCCGCTGCCTGGAGTTTCCCAGCATTCTTCGAAGGTCACTCCCTAAATCCCCTCATCCTTTTCACTCTTCCAAACATTTTATGTTGCTTACTTGTTGATAACTTTTTTAGTTCAAAATAGCATTATTCTCTTTTCTGAATTTGATTTGTTTTCCATTCTTATTTGGCTTATGTTTTGTGCTTCACACAATTTGAATTTTCCCTACATTTCTCAACTTTTATGTATAATAGATATTTCAAATACCCGTCTGATATGTGGTATGAGTGGAATTTCATGGGGAAACCTTTAAGAGAGGGCTATATGGGGCTTGCCCTTTACTTTGGTACATCATAACTAATGCTGATGCTCGAACATTAAGTATGATGACTTACTGAATTGATGATCGATATTCGATGCAGGTGTGGACCGTCTAAGGAAGCTCAATATTTTAGCTATAAGACATCATCAGGACACAGTAAACCTGTCATGAAAGTAGAATCAGCTCAGGCTTCTAGTTCTCGCACATGGGGTACTTACGTTGTGGTAAATTGCCATATTTCATTCCCTCCCGTTGTTAGATATTCATGCACCATTGTTTCGATTATCAATCACTATTGGATGATTTGATACACACACACACACACACACACACATATATATATATATATGTTTATTTATATTTATCATTTTCTCATTTGATCTTCTGCAGCCAGCTGCTATGCTGGGATTTGTGGGGTTAGCAGCTTTTTTCCATTATAATGATGAGAGGAGAGCAGTTCCAAAAGGTGCTTTTTTCCTCTACTACTCTCGTATATTTTGCTCTAATGAGTTAATGCTCGAAGCTTTGGTCATACAATTGCTTTTGTCCTCCTCACCCGCCTGTTGCTGTTTTGCATAATGAGCATAGTTACGTTTGATCCCCTTTCTTAGAATTAAAAATAAGAGAAATCTCGTTTTTCCACAAGAAAAAAGAATGTTGAATATAAAGAAGGTATGCAGTTTGGTTGATTAATGATTATCCATAAAACAGAAATCTGATGGTTTAATTTGTTGCTAAACACAGGAAATTTTGTTTATGAATCCATTTATGTACAATGGAAGGGATTTAATGTGACAGACTTCTGATATCAACTGTGAGTCTGATTGTTTCTAATGTTTCCTGATCTGATTGTTTATAATGCTATTGCTCAAGTCTTTTGCATAGAAAACATGGGAGATTGACCTATTTTCAAATTAACTACAGGAGATTGAGATGGGTCTTAGTTCCATTACTTTCTGACTTGGTTGGGCTGTTGTGTCAAAATTGGTTCATGACTTGCAAAAGAAAAGTATGCAGTTGAGTGATCAAGCTACGTCTTTGTAATTTCTGCTTGATTTTGTCTATCTGTCCAGACAGCACTATTTATGGAATAACGTGTGGTTTTTGGGTGAAATAATATATTTCATTTTAAAGCCTATCCCCTTTTTATTTTGCGGCATCAAAGTTTTAGTGATATACATCAGTTTTTAGATTAGACATTTCATTTTTGTTAAAAGTGTACCCCCAAATATGAATTTAAAACGGAATTTATTTCCACTGTCTGAATTGCTCCATTTTTAGATCAGGTCAGGGTGATCGCAGGTCTGGCGATGTTGTCAATGGACCCATAATTGGGGGGCCCTTTACTCTAATTGACACTGAGAAAAGAACAGTCACAGAACGTAATTTTCTTGGGAACTGGGTCCTCCTCTACTTTGGCTGTACCTCTTCTCCTGATATTGGACCCGAGCAAGTCCAAATGATGGCGAAGGCTATTGATATGTTAGGTTTGGTGCTTCCATATCAGCTTATTGTAAAGTTGTTTTTTCCTGGATTAACCATAACATTATGTATTTTATTTGGATCAAGAGTCAAAACAGAATATTAAGATTCT
This sequence comes from Saraca asoca, assembly GCA_026873985.1. NCBI lineage: Eukaryota > Viridiplantae > Streptophyta > Magnoliopsida > Fabales > Fabaceae > Saraca > Saraca asoca. Next base: position 5,184 of record JANHAO010013282.1, read on the forward strand.
ACCAGTATTTGTTACCATTGATCCACAACGTGATACTGCCTCACAACTTCATGCATACCTTAAAGGTTAGTTTCCTAATTGGGAAAGCTTTCAGAGTCTATAATTGCTGATATTCTGTGCCTTGTTTAATTTCATCGGTTTGTTTTTCCTCTCTGAATTTTTTCCCACCTTTGTTTACTTATGCCTTGGATGGTCTGCAGAGTTTGATTCAAGAATCATAGGATTAACTGGACCGGTTGCAGCCATTAGGCAGATGGCACAGGAATATCGTGTTTATTTTAAGAAGGTAGAAGAGGATGGTGCTGACTATCTTGTTGACTCTTCCCACAACATGTAAGCGCTTGTTCTACTCTTGGATTCTTGTCTCATTCTGTACAGTGGAACTAATTTTGTTTAGACAATTAGGTATTTGTTGAACCCTAACATGGAGGTTGTGAGATGCTTTGGAGTTGAGTATAATGCTGAGGAATTATCAGATGCGATATTGAAAGAGCTGAACAGAAACCCATCATGATCTCTGCAGGCTGATATTTTCGTCACTGTGCTTCATATCTTATCATGGGATTACAGAATCATTGACATTGCATTGAATCATCAATGGAAGAGTTGAATTTAATGCTGCTTTATTGTCAATGAGACAGTATACATGAAATTTTGGTAGCAATCTGATCTTTTCAGTAAATGTTTCCTTTTAAAATTTTCAGGATGCAATTGTTACCACTCATCCATCTAACATGCACCTGTTTGATATATTTATGCTTGGTTTAGTTCGTGGTGTGACACAGTTAGTTTGTCGATCCTAGGTCGGCCTCTGATCTGTAATATGTGGATTTCTAACAAAAACAGTGATCCATGCTTCCCAATTAGTTACTCATCTCGCGCAACTATTGCATGTACTTTTAGATACACTTTATAATTGTATGCGCAAAGGTTGATTGGGATTGACACCAGCTGGGTTGCTGAATAGGAGCCGCACATTCACTAGAAGTCGTCTCCCAAACCCAAGTCCCGACGACCCTTCCATCGAAAAGTAAAAGAAAAGAATTGTGTAGCGCGTTTCTCTTGAATGCATGCTATATCTGTCCGTTTGTTATTTGTTACGGGAACGAGAAAAGTCGTATTTTGGCGTGTTACAGCTGACGTCAAATCCTGCGATGCCTAAAATGCATCGTGCTTCTCCTGTGTCCTGATCTTGAATAAGATTGTTAACATCTAACAAATGAAGGAAAACATATTGAGCAAATCCTCGTCATTTCTAAAATTGTAGAGATCTTTATTCAACACAAGACCGGGTCTTTGGGTTTCCATTTTCTATCCAACAAACAACTAAAATAACAATTAAAAAAAAGTGATTGGGAAGCAAATTTTGATAGCCAGCTATTACGTTTTTTTTTTTTTTCAAGTATTTCCATTAAAACAACCCAGATTGCATATATCATTATTCTTTTTTTTCCACTTAAATTTCTCTCCAGGTAATGCCATTTAATTTGACCTCAAATATTAAGAGTAAAGAAAGAGATTTCCTTTTTCTCCTGGCAGCCACTCCAGGAGGCTTTCTAGATCATCTCCTGGGGGTAGGCCATGCTTCAGATCCAATTGCTACGCACTCAATCTGTGTTATGGCTTGCATTTTGTTGTTCCTTACCCGCATATATTGCTTGGCTTGACATGAATTGGTTCGAGATGTTTGAGGCCATCATCTTGTAACTTCAATCTGTCCATTTTTTTTTTCGATTGCACATTCTCCATTAATTTTCTTCCATAGACGTTGTAGCTTAGGAAGATAGATTCATTAAAAAAAAAAAATGACAGATAATTCACCAGAGAAGAGATCTGGCTGTGGCTTATTGAATGCGGTATTTGGGCGACGGGCGCCACGAAGCTCCAACAATGGCAGCAATATTAGCAAGACATCAAACAACCACAATGTAAAACGGCGGCGAGGTGCCTCTGACGGGGCTACTTGCCCTAAACCCACTTCATCAAATGCCTCAAATTCTTCATCTCGTTCAACAACCAACCCTTCATACAATCCTCAGAGGCCAACTCCTGTAGTAGACCAGCCCAGAAAGCATCACAACCAATCAGCAATGGCAGTGCATTCATCAGGGACAGCCCCATCAAAAGTGGCACCTACACAGAATTATGCCAACAGAGGAAGAAAGGTACCAAAAGAAGCCCTTGGCATTTCAGGTGAGCTTGAAAATATGATTGCCGATTACCAAAAGTCCAATGGGAGCAGTACACTTGTTCGAGCTTCGTCAAGCAACGTGATGCTCCTTGGCAATTTAGGTAACTTGAGGCAAGGTAAAGAAGGAGGTGCTGGAAATGCCAATTCTTACAATGCAATGGATTATCATACTAAGGGAAGAGAACAAAATCCAGCTGTTAATGGAAGACACACAAACTATGCCATGGAAAATTTGGCCCATAGAACTGAAGAGAAACGCAGCAAAGAACAATCGGGTTCTCTGTGCAGGGCTTTGTCTACTAGAATGGATCCTGAAGAGTTGAAGATAATGGGCAACGAGGATTATAAGAATGGAAGATTTGCGGAGGCATTGGCTCTGTATGATGCAGCCATATCTATTGACCCCAATAAGGCTTCCTATAGGAGCAATAGAAGTGCAGCATTAACGGCTCTTGGTAGGCTTCTGGAGGCTGTTTTTGAGTGCAGAGAAGCCATTCGAATTGAACCACATTACCATAGAGCTCATCATCAATTGGGAAAGTTGTATCTTAGGTAGGTATGTTATCCTAAGGTACAGTTCTATCCAGTTGTTAATTCTGTATTGTCACCCTGTTTCTATTCCCTTTCTTGCATCATTTTTTACAGATTAGGAGAAACAGATAAGGCCCTGTATCATTTTAAACAATCGGGACCGGATGCTGATCCCGATGAAGTTGCGAAGGTAAAGAATCTTCAAGTCCATCTAAACAAGTGCACAGAAGCTCGAAGGTTACGTGATTGGAACACACTGATCAAGGAGACCAATTCTGCTATATCAATTGGTGCAGATTCTGCTCCACAGGTCAGTCGTTCATTCCTCCAACTCTACTTTTGGCTTACACATATATGGAATAAGTAGAATGGTGCTGACTTGACTTGTTGATTTGATCTTCCTGGAAGATATATGCTTTGCAAGCAGAAGCCCTTTTAAGGCTCCGTAGGCATCAAGATGCGGACAAATCAATATCAAAATCTCCTAAGTTTGAGGTGGAGGAATGCACTCAGTTCTTTGGACCTATTGCTCATGCAAATTTGTTGGCCACACAGGCTCAGGTTGATATAGCGGCTGGCAGGTTAGTGTCTACTTAGAACTTGAGTTTCTGTTTGAAATGCAAAATATAGGCTTATAAACTGCAAATCCTCCTATTGGCTCATGGTTAACATTTTGCTTGTATCCAATTTGTTAAAAGATTTGATGCTGCTTTGGAGGCAGCACAACGTGCAGCTAGACTTGACTCAAATAATAGGGATGCAAACATGGTGATGAGGAAAGCTCGAGCTGTGGTGGCAGCAAGATCACATGGAAACGATCTTTTCAAGGCATCCAAATTCTCGGAGGCATGTGATGCCTACGGGGAGGGCCTTGAGCATGATCCATTAAACTCAGTTTTGCTATGCAACCGAGCTGCTTGTAGATCCAAATTAGGACAATACGAAAGGGCCATGGATGATTGCACGGCTGCCCTTAACCTACGCCCATCTTACAGCAAGGCTAGATTAAGAAGAGCCGATTGTAATGCCAAGGTAATCCTTTTACAAGTTTTTTTGATAGCTGCTGTAAAATGCAGTTGTTTGATACCTTGACAACTAGCATTCCTTAGTAATTTGAAAGGCATAAATCTCAGTATGTTATGTTTGGTTCTGCCTTTTCTGATGCTATGACTCTATCATGTTATGTTTTTGGGTATACGGTAGTTGGAAAGATGGGAAGCTTCAGTACAAGACTACGAGATACTGCTCAAAGAAATGCCGGAAGATGAGGAAGTAAGCCGGGCTTTATCGGAGGCCCAAGTTGAGCTCAAGAAACGGCTGCGTTAAGAGTCAAGAGCATTGACCAGAGAAAGAACAGGTCAGACATGCAGAAGCTCAGTGTGTTTGGTTTAATACTGTAAAGAACTGCAATGAGGAATGATAAAATTAGTTTGAAAATATTATTAGGAAGGGAGGAATTGTGGGAGGCCAATCGGTGCCCCCTTTAGGATGTTTGTCAAATGGAAACCCTAGGCCCATTTGTTTGTGACCAAAAAAAAAAAAAGTCAGAAGGTTGTGTATTTAAGCTTGATGCTCCTTTTCCTGTAGCCATTTTTTAATGTTGCCACCTGTTGATTAGATTTGTTTATTGATATTGATACTCCTAGTTAGCTAATTGATCCTTCCCTTCATTCTTATTTTTCAGTATAATGGCCACCCCAATGGCATAATTGTACATGTGCAGTGCATAATTTATACAGTGCCACCAGAGTGATGCACCAGTACCTCGTATGTATATGTGATGAGCAACGTAAAATTCAGCCTCATCCTTTTGTTCGAAATAATATTTTTTAGAATTAATTTCATTTTATTTCAATAGAAATAATTTTAATTTATTTATAAATAAATTTTATTACTTAAAAATTATGTAAAAAATAATAATATAAATTTATTTATAAATAAATTTTTTATTTGATAAATATTGAAAAATATATAAAATTTAATTAAAAAATAAATTTTAATAGTATCATGATATATAAAATGTTACAATAAAGATAAACTATTTGATATAACATATATTTTAAGTTAAATAAAATAAATTATAATAAAATTTTTGATAAATTTGATAGATTTTATAATGGTATAAATATATTTATAACATGAATTATAAATAAAATGAAATAAAATTTTTTTTAGCATAAATCCAAATATCTTTTTTAAAAAGAAATTTATTTAAAAATAAAATGTAATTTTATTTTTGATCATTCTAAAACAAGGGAAATCTTGTTTTTGATTATTCTAAAACAAAGGACAAAAATTAAGAAAAATATATTTTTTAATAATGAGAAATGTTTTTCGGGTCAGTTTATGGATCAATATAAGTTAGTTATTTTTATGAATAATTTTAAAATGCAGTCTCCATTGGTACATTCAAAATTTTAGTATTCATCTATTTGTCGTGAAATCCAACTTTAACTGAAATGCTCTTGCCACTTTGGCCCACCTACACGCGCAAATTTGTTTAGTAGACAAAAATTGAGTGAAGATCATTTTTTTTTTTAATTTCAACTGATTTAGGTTAAAAAAAAAAATGAAGTCTTGTTTTCGTAGAAAAAGCACAATCGATTTTGAGTAACTTTTGAATCCTGCGGTCCCCACTCTGCAGAAAATTTGTCATTTTTTTTTTCTCCCCTTGTATTAATCTGGCCAGAAGTCAAACGGTGAGAATGTTTTATTCAGATCGAAACAATAGAGAACAATATTAATCAATCTCACGGCTGTGAATTCTCTAAAATATCATGACCCACTTCACAAAGGGAGAGCGTTGGCCAGATGTCCAATTGCCAACTCACATTACCAACTCGTTTGACAATAAGTCTGCTTCCACGTTCTGTCTCCAAAAAGTGATTGTGATGCCGATTTTGGCATCGGCGGGGATAGGAAGAGGATAGATTTTTCACTATACTTTGATCTCAGAAAGACAGCTCTGTGATCTTAGCTGGCTTCGATCAAAACGTGTCAGTAGATCCACTTTGCTATTCTGTATTAAAATTAACGAATGCAACCACAAATACTTTGAAGCTTAATCATTATTCTATAACTATTTTTTTAATGACAAATCAATTTTCTGTTTACTTAATCATTATGTGATCAGATCAGAGGCAGCAGCAAACCAAATGCTGAAGAATGAGTATTTTGCATCTACATTTTGTATGGTACTATGACTATTGTTACTCAATGCAAGCCAATCTTCGATTAACATTGATTTGGCACACCAGCACACACAAGGTCAAGCAATTAAAGTTCTCCAACTCTCCATCCAAACATTACATTAATTAAGCAAGCAATACTACATTATTTGTACGAAATAAGCTGCTGGAATCAACTGATGCTCATCTCACTCACTCATTCTCATTACAGACCCACACCGACCCCGTTTTAGCTTAAACAGTAGATGCAGAGCTCAGGATAGAGAAAGCAGATCTGATGCCGTGCTTAGCTGCTTTGGGACGGGCCCCTTCCAGATTGTAAGAGCACGAACTGGTCACAGCCCACAGCTGATACGGCGATGTGTCCATCGCCAACCACTGCTCCACCGTGAACAACCTCTGAGCGCACGGTATGTGAGCCCCCGTCGTTGTCACCTCCACGTAGTTGCAGTACCATCCATGATGGGGCCCCGAGCCGTCTGAGGTGACGTTCACGGCGCAAACTGGTCCATCCAAGCAAGGACCTCTGCCACTGAAGATATCCAGGTTGCCCCGCTCGAAGTAATTGTAACCCGGCTCCATTAACCCTCCCCAACGCTCCAGGTTCTTGATGTATATGTAATCACCATAGGAGTCGTACAACTTGAGCCCGATGATGGAGTCGGTTCCTGCCTTGATGATTGATCCGGTCCTAATGTAGACCGTGTACACACAATCTTCATCGTCCTGCATTCAGATATTAATGGTTTTGAAATCACATGTAAATATTGCGAGAGATTGGAAAAACACAATGGAACTGGTAAATGAGATTGTGACTGAATATCTTACAGATCTAACGGTGGTGGTGGCGAAGCAGAGTGAGAGCATAAGAGAGAGCAAAAGAGCATTGCGGTTTGTGGCTGCCATTTTGTGATGGAGTGGCATACACTTGCTTCAGGAGTGACTCCGATACTTTCTATGCCTTTATAAACAGAGCAAGCCAAACATGGCGAGCCAGTGATGTATAATTTCTGAATTTTAGTTTATATATATATATATATATATACATAAATCACATGCATCTTCACATAACATTTTCAATTATTATAATTTTAATCTGCTTGTCTGTGGAGGTTCACAAAAAATTCATGATCTGATTTAGTTATGTGAGGAGTCCACTCACCGTGAAAACCTCGTATTAATGTTTGGCAAATTATCCCGTTAGCCTAATTTAATATTTTTGTTCATGAAACACATTGAATCTTAATTTCTGTTGACAGTAAAATTTAATAAGTCTAAATCTAATCAACTAGAATAATTCTTGAAAAATCTCAAATTGTATTCCAATTTTACAACTAGGAGGCAGATGTAACAAGCAAAAAAGAAGAGGAAAAATGGGGAGAAGACACCGAAAGTTTTAACATGATCCAGTTAAAATTAAGTAATATTGATCTCCACATCCACAATAAATTTTATTGTTCAGTGAAAGTTAAAGAATACAAGTGTTTGCTCATGGAGTCTCCTTATTTTTACAGTAGAGTTTCTGTATATATTTTTCCTCCTGTCCCTCCTCATATTTTGGCGGAGTCTTTGTATACATATTTTTTCACTCGTATTTTGGCGGAGTCTTTGTATACATATTTTTTACTTTATCTTTTTTACAATGATTTTTTCCTTTATTTATAAAAGCAGAGAAGATTACAAATGTAATTTGTTAAGTTGTAAAACTATCTTGTCAGTTGTATTAAACAATAAATGTTGGTTGTCGATTTGTTGGAGGTTGACTTGTCGGTTGAGAATATGTGCCTCTGACTAATGATTAGATTTAGCATTTTGTTCCCACGCCCGAATCGCTCACTTGGTGACTTGGGCTCACGTTCATGTGAGTTGGTCCTGTTTTCAGGTTTCTCCAAGTTTTCGTGAGATAATTGAGGTGGCTAGCTTTGATGAGTGAGTTGGGGCTCATAGCAAGCTAGTACTGAAATCTTAGCTTGATCTTTTACTTCGAGTTTGCGGCTGGTGATTTAGTACTTATGCTTAGTGAACTCGGCTTCTAGGCGAGCAGGGCTTCTTCCATCTAGATTTGCTCATTGGACTTTTGCCAATCTATTTGTGTGATTCTAAAAACACACACAATAATTTCATTATTCGAATATAAATTTTTTTATTTAATATTTTAATTTAAAATAATTGTATCACATTGTTAAAAAAAAAAAGATAAATAAGATAATATTATTTTTCTTCTTAAAAATGCAATATAGTTTAGAGCTCCATCTTTCTTTTTTTTTTAATCATTAAAAAAATCAATTCTTTATAAGAAAAATTGCATATAAATCCTGGATAAAGAAAGCTTAATTAATAAAATAAAAATCTAATATTTATTCTCATATTTAATGTTAGTTCTTGGTTAGATAATAAATATGACTATTGTTTTATAATTTTCCACATAATCTCATTCTTTTAAAATAATAAAATATAATCATTATACTACGAGAAGAAAATTTGTTGATTTTATTTATATTAAGAGATTGTTTTATTCATTTCAAGTGTTCAATTTGATGTCAGAAAATTTAAGGAATATAAAATTTGTTGAGTTTAATGATTTTTTTGGGATAATCTAAAAATTATTTTATTTAAACTAAAATTGCTTTAAATACTTTTCATTTTTTTTGATGTCATATTTTAATGGTCAAGTAGTGATCTTATTAAGTTATGTTAGTCTTTTCATTAGTAATTTAATAAATTAAGTAAATATATGATTTATTTGATTCAAATTAACATAGTAAATAATAAAATTGAAAAAATTAATCTTTGCATGATGAACTAGAAAAAATAAATATTTATAAATAATGAAAATGTTAAATTACTATGTAATTAATTACCATATCTATATCAGGTAATAAAACTTTTTATTTGTTACCAAAAAGATATTGTATTAAATATATAATAACAAATGCAAATAATGTTATTGAAAACAGGCTAGAAAAATAGGAATTTGAAACAACTTGATATTTTCTCGCAAGAAATGCTTGCTGAGAGTGTTTTTCTGATAAAACACAATAACATCAATGTAACCCATGCCATCTTAAATTCCCATCTTTTTTTTTTCTTTATCAATCCAAACTTCCAAACAAAAAAAGGAAATGCCATTTAATTTAAAAATAAAATGATCGATTGTTGTTGCCCATAGCATATGTGAAATTCAATTGTTGACTAAAATAGTCTCTTGCCTGAAATTTGAAGATGGAAAAAAAAAAAAAGCGAATTGTCTTAAGATGATATATATATATATATATATATACATATTTTAAAGTCAAAGTTCTAACTTGTGATGGGGTCTCAATGAATCAGATTAGTGCAGAACCGCATCAAGATGGCAAAACTTCAATCCAGGGACCAGAACTGAAAGTACAACACAAATAAGCTGATGCGATTTTTATTATTGGTAATAAACAGCACCACAGGATTGGCTGATACCGGCCACATGCTGAGCTAAATATCCCACAGATTTCTATTCAACAATAGACTACACCAAACAAACAGTCTATACCAAGTGATATCCTTAGCCTCAGATATTGGAACTCAAAGCAGATGAGGTGATGCGATCGCCACTTGCAGCTGTTACAGGGCGCGCTTGATCCAAACTGTATTTGCAGTAATTCCTCACAGCCCAGAGCTCGTACGGCGATACGTCCCGAGCCAGCCACTGCTCCATCGTAAAGAGCTGCTGAGCACAGGGTATGTGCGCTCCGGTGGAAGTGACCTCCACATAGTTGCAGTACCATCCGTGATGGGCTCCGGCACCGTCCGATGTGAGGTTGACCGCGCAAACGGGTCCGTTCAAGCAGGGACCCCTGCCACTGAAGATGTCGAGATTGCCTCTCTCGTAGTAGTTGTGACCCGGTTGCATTAACCCGCCCCATGCCTCCAAGTTCTTGATGTATATGCCATAGCCGTTGGAATCGTACAATTTGAGTCCGATGATGGAGTCCGTTCCTCCCTTGAAGATGGATCCGGTTCTGATGTAGGCAGTGTACACACAGTCATCGTCGTCCTGCACTCCAACACCAATAATGGATCAGAAACCATTTGGCTAAGAGATAATTCATTAATATGAATATGAAAGTGAAAAAGAAAAGCTAAAAAGGTGGAAGATGGATTTATAGAGCATCTTACAGATCTAACGGTAGTGGCGATGCAGAGTGAGAGCATTAGAGAGAGAATGAGGATTTTGGGTGCCATTTCTGTTTCAAGCAGCCGGCCTAATCGGCGACACCTGTGTAACTGCAACACAATTGCGCGTCGGTCGTGAATATTTTAATGAGCACAAGAGATATAAAATATGGAAATCCTTGTCAATTTATCTCTAACTGGGCCTTGCAGGCCCAACTAGCGTGGGTGCATAGACACGTGTGTGAATGAGATCACGTGGGACGGTATGATCACAAATTTGTACGTACATCACCAGAAAAGTGCAATTGGAGCGAGTTGATGGGAGGGGGAGTGCTTCTTACTTTGCCATGATACTAATCATTATTAATTTTGGCGGTTTCTTCTTCATTTGATATGGAAGAGAAGAGAAGAGAGTAGCTAGGGGCAAATATGACAATGACGAATAACAGAGAAGAAAACTCTCGAACATGGACCGTAGGAAGCATATTCTAGTGGTTGTAAGAAGGTTCCTGGTACAAAATTATTTCCCGTTGATTAAATTTAAAGGGGGAAAAAAAAAGGCTCCATGTGAAAAAAGGGGTGAATGCTAGATAGAGGTGATAAACGGACCGGTCCGCGCGGACCGGACTTGGTCCGCGCGGATACGGGCCTAAACGGGCTTGGTCCGTTTAGGCCCGCATTTA
>JANHAO010013283.1:0-15923 GCA_026873985.1 Saraca asoca
CAAGATACACGTGTATACCAATCTCCAACGAGATAAGGGCAAGATCCAAACTTATTCCACTTTCTTAGATTAATTCTAACTTGTCAGAATTGGGACCGACACTTATAAATCTCAATGCTCTCCTTTGCTTTTGCCTCTGTGACGACTCTTTTCATTGCCATTACTTTGGCCCGATGGCTTAACCGGTAATGGTCACTTGACCTACTAGATTGACGAGAATGACAAATGACATAGCTTGAATGATGGCTCCCACCTAATGAACTGCATGGGGAGGCAACAGAATGTTCATATTAGTTGAGGAATTAAGAGAAAAAGGAACAAGAATGTTCATCGGCATCCTTTTATAAACACCTACATAAAATGAAGGAAGTTAACATTGCCAAATAAAAGAAAAGAAAAAGTGAAAATGGAGGAAAACCTAAAATTGCATCGCAGGAGAAGTCATAGAAGTCTTCTTACAGTAGCTTCAAAATAGCAAGAATAAGGGTTTTGGTTTTGTTGTGGGTATCTTCTGAACAATGCCAATTGGGCTGGCAAAGGCCCAACAGGAGACGAATCTAGCTAGAAAAGGCCTAAATTATCTAAAAATTGAGGTCATTCAGTAGGGGTACTAACTCACCAGTCGTGAACCCGAGACGCGAGATGAAACCAAGATAGAAATTCTAGCTTGTTGAGGATTGACTCTAGCTCGTTGAGGACGAAGGACAAGGTCAAAACAGGAACCTAGCTCGTTAAGGAGGACTTTAGCTCACTGAATGAAGCATAATGTCCTAGCCATCTTTTAGGAGACTTACTTTGGATGAATCTAGTAACGAGACTAATCCCTATGGCCAGCGAATTGCCCAATGTGAACTCAGGTTACTAAGCTAACAAGCTAAGCATAAGTATAAAAGTCTTGTTAGCAATTGGAGGCACATATTCCTAACTAATAGGTCAGCCCCTAAAATCAACACATCAACCCCTAACAGTCTGACAATGATTTGCCTAGCATTTATTGCCCTACACGGCGAAAATAATCATTTTATAATTTGTCAAATTACACTTGTAACCCTTCTTACTTCTATAACTGGGGAGAAAGGCTCATTGTAAGAAAAAAAGGAAAAACATTGCCTACAAACACTCTATTGAAACAGTGAAAGAGCACTTACATAGTGAGAAAGCATTAAAAATGTAACTTTGTTGAACTATATAGAGAAACCACCGTATAACAGAAAATACAAACCACCGTAGACGTAGGGGCTATACTAGCTTTAGTCGAACCACGATAAAAAGCTTCTATGCCCATTACTCTTCCTCCTTCTCACTCTCTCTTTCCTATTAAAACTTGTATTATCAGCTTACAGTTTGGGGTGTTGGATAATTGTTCAAGTTGACTAAGATTTGGGTTCACTAAATCAAATTCTACCATCAACATTTTGGTGCTAGAAGTAGGGCCTCAACTATTTTCTGGTTGATTTTTTGTTTAGCTATGATGGCTCATCGCTAAAGGCCTTCCCATCCTTCATTGTCTGAGTCACTATCTGGGTCATCTTCATTCTTGGCATTAGTATTGTAATTAGATCCCTTGTTGCCGATATCGAGCCATTTGTGCATAGCCACTCTAGTCCAAAATAACTATTGCTATTACTCTATTCTTTGTTTTATGTGTTGAAATAGATATAAATGAATAGCAATGAAGAAGAACATTTAAGTGGATCCTAGAACGAGAAAAAGAAATGAAGAAGAACATTTAAGTGGATCCTAGAACAAGAAAAAGAAAAAGGGTGCAAAGAAGATATAGATTCGATGATTCCAAAGCCTCTAGTAGCTATAGTAGTTTCTACAAGGATAGCTCATCAAGGTCTTGAGCCCATGGGAGCATTTTCTCAGTGTTAGTATGCTTCTGGATGTGTGAGCATAGCAGCCATGCAACTGGGTTCATGTCATAACTGATAAGCTTGTACACAGTGACACATGACGCCCGAGTTCAATGTTGTGCTCGCACCAAAGCTATACAATGCAACTAGGTTCAGTGACGAGCTCAACAGCCATGCAATGAGAGTGAGCTCAATGGGTGCAACAAGGCCAAGCTTAATGGCAAGCTTGCACCATTTGCTAAGTGCTAAAGCTAATGTAGGTCATCAACAAATAGCAGCAGCATCATTTGAGCTTGATTCTAGATGTAAGCATGGTGTTGAGTTTGCATGCAACAGCCATGCAATAAGACTGGGCTAAAGTGCATCCCAAACCACATCGAGTTGACGTACAGCATCACAAGCTAAAATGCACTCAAAACATCTGTGAGCTGAAGTGAGGAGTTACTACTAGGACAGCTCATCAAGGCCTTAAGCCCGTGAGCCCTTCCTCTCGACATCAGTTTCACTTTACATGTATATCAGTGCGATGACGAGCTCGTCTAATGACTACGCAGTGTCTCGGGTCAATGTGAAAGCACACAGGCAACAATGCAGGATGAGTTAATGGCAAAGCACATAGCAACAATACAGGATGGTTCGATAGCGAGCCCATGCAGTAGCCATGCAGTAACTCGATCCCATGTTAAGCTCAGAATGACCATGTAGCAAAAAGGTCTGATGATGAGCTTGCACACTGCCAAACCTCTAGCCATCCTTGCAAACCGAAATGCATCTGAGACATTATTTAGTTGAGGTGCATCCAAGACAACTGTGAGTTGGTGATGACATCATTTTATGCCAGACTCACAACTAATTTTGCACAACTATGCAGCAATATGCACACAGCAACCATGCAGTGCCTGGGTTTAGTGTTCAGCCCGTACCATCACCATGTCATAGAACAGTTCATTGGTGAGCTCGCACCATCACCATGTAGCAGGATGATTCGTTTGTGAGCTTACACCGTCACCATGCATCAAGACAATTTTGTGCAGCCATGCAGCAATTCAGTCTAATAATAAGCTTATCGACCATGCAATGAGACCAGACTGGATGACAAGCTTACATTGCCTTACAGTGAGACTCTGTCCTATAGCGAGCTCACACACCATCCACCAAGTGCTGAAAAAGATATAGGTTACCATCAGCAGCAATGTGGTGTTGAGCTTGCGCATGCAGATTATCAACTATGAAGCTCACACTCTCCAGCCACATATTGACAATTTGACATTAGGCTAACACATGCAAGTTATTGGCAATGCCAGTAGCATCTCCTACTTTGCTACTTACTTTTAATCACATGGATTTCGCTGGCCGAGCCTTTTTCAGCCCATAACAGCTTGGTTCGATTGTGAACTCACAACAGCCAAGCAATGAGACCAAATTCTATGTGAACTAACAGTAACGATGTAGTGTTGAGCTCTCACATACAAGTTACTAGCAACAAAGCTCACACTCGAGCCATGCAGTGATCGGGCTCGATGAGCTCATACATGCAAGCTATCGGTTACAGAGTTCACTGACCTGCATGGGCCACTAGCCACGACACTTGAGGAAGGTCACCTGTAAAATGCTCATCCAATCCTTCTTAGCCACTGGGTCAGTTTGGGAGTCAGAATTATGCTCCAAAATGTTACTTTCACCACTCCAACCACTATGTTAAAATAAAATGCAACAGCTATGAGCTGAGTTCGAATACCTCACCATAACCAGTAACTACCTTCTTCGGACTAAGTAGATTATAGGTCAAGCTTTTTGGGATGGTCTCGTTTCACAGACCAACCTTCAGACATGAGACAAGGAAGTGCAGGGAATGGCTGAGCTTCCTAGAAGGACTGAAGTCCAAAGTAACCAAATAGGTTCTTTGCCTTCAAGCCCCTAGCGATTTCCAGCTCATGCCTTTAGTCTTTGTAAGCTCAATACTAAAATGAATAGAAAGTGTAGAGCCTTGCCATGCTAGCTTCAGCAACAACACCATGGTTCCTATATGAATGAACAGGATATAATTTCTTGTCCTTGTATTAAATGTTCTATTACTACTAGTTTTTATTCTCTTTTTTAAGGCTAAAGTTGTATTATTGGGTGCCCAGGTAGGTTGTATAGATGCACCCACTGAGCACTCAAACTCATGCTAGCCAAGGTGCACCTAATTGCCCATTGAGCACTTGAATTCAAGCGAAATGTATCTAATCGCCTACTGAGCACTCAAATTCGTGTGAGGCGCACCTAATCACCTACTAAGCACTCAATATCATGCCAGCCGAGATGTATCCCTATAACCCCCTAGCCACTCAATATGGCACATATCCTTTTAAACCATAATTTACTGACTAAAGTCCATTTATATTAAATTATATGAGCTATTAATATCTATCCTTGAAATCGATTGACTTATTGGGTATTTTATTTTATCTAACGATTATCAAGTCATGGTTTGTAGGAGCTTTTTCATGTTAACCATATTATCTTTTGTTACACATTAAGCATTCAACCCATTAGAAACCCCATTCATTGAGGGAAATGCATACATGAACACTTAAGAGATGAAACTTAAGATAGTAAGACAACATGGCATATCGAGCTTTTGCTAGTAGATTACAACTCCCAATCCGTGAAGTGAACTGAGAGTTGAAGGGCTTATGTTATAGCCATTTTTTAATACTATGTGAAATGAGCAGACAAAGCCCAACAGACAAGGCCTAGCTAATAGAGGCATAGTCCATATAAGAGTGAAGCCATTGCTAGTACCAGCCAAAGCTTGCTGATTGCACAAACCAAGAAAAAGCCAACCTGTATGGGCCAACTGACTGAGAGTTTACAGAAGCTGACTTGCAAGATTAACTTACATTTTTATAGGACTTTGTGTAATAGCCCAGCTAGATGGGAAAATAGGGAAAAATTCATTGTAAAAAGAGAGGAGAGAGTTCTGAGAGCCAAGGGGCTCGCTAAAGAGAAATATCTATAAAAATAATGTACATGGTAAATATTTTTCTAGCAATAACATCATCCATGGACATAGGGGTCAATAAATAGAATTTAGTCGAACCATGATAAAAAATCCTCTTTTCCTTTGCTATTCTTACTTTTCATCTCCTCGTATCTTATTCATCTAACTAGTTTGTAGTTTGGAGTTCAAGAACTGTTGTTGTTGACTAAGATTTAGGTTTGCCAAACCAAATTTTACCATCAATATTTTCAGGCATTTTCTAGTACTATGTTAAATGAGTAGACAAAGCCCAGTAGACAAGGTCTAGCTAATAGAGGCCAATCCATATAAGAGTGAAGCCACTACAGATACCAACCAAAGCTTGCCAATTGCATAGACCAAGAAAAAGCCAACCTACAAGAGCTAACTGACAAAGAGTCTGCAAAAGATGACTTGTAAGATTAGCTTGCATTTTTATAGGACTCTATGTAATAGCCCAACTAGATGGGAAAATAGGGAGAAATTCATTGTACAAAGAGAGAAGAGAGTTCTGAGAGCTGGGGGGCTCACTAGGAAGAAATCTCTATAAAAACAATGTACATAGCAAACATTTTTCCAGCAATAACATCATTCATGGACATAGGGGTCAATCAACAGACTTTAGCTGAACCATGTTAAAAATCCTCTTTGCTTTTGTTGTTCTTCCTCTTCATCTCCTCATATCTTATTCATCCAACTAGTTTGTAGTTTGGCGTTCAAGAACTATTCTTGTTGACTAAGATTTTGGCTTACCAAACCAAATTTTACTGTCAACATTTTGGGGCTTTTTCTAGTACTATGTGAAATGAGTAGACATAGCCTAACAGACAAGGCCAACTAATAGAGGCCCAATCTATATAAGAGGGAAGCCACTATCGATACCAGCCAAAGCTTGCTGATTACACAAACCAAGAAAAAGCTAACTTGCAAAGGCTGACTGACAAAGAGTTTACAAAAGCTGACTTGCAGGATTAGATTACATTTTTATAGGACTCTATGTAATAGCCTAGCTAGATTGGAAAATAGGTAGAAATTCATTGTAAAAAGAGAAGAAAGAATTATGAGAGCTAGGGGAATCGCTAAAGAGAAATCTCTGTGAAAATAATGTACACAACAAACATTTTTCTGGCAATAACATTATCCATGGACGTAGGGGTCAATGAACAGGCTTTAGCCAAGCCACATTAAAAAATCCTCTTTGCCTTGTTATTCTTCCTATTCATCTCCTCATATCTTATTCAACCAACCAGTTTACAATTTAGGGTTCAAGAACTATACTTTTTAACTAAGATTTGGGCTTGCCAAACGAAATTTTATCGTCAACATTTTAGTGCTAAAAGGAGGGCCGCCAGACTATTTTCTTTCTTTCTGTGATTTACTACAAAGACTTAATGGCATGAGGAAGAACAACTAGAAGCTTTGACGCTGCCACAGGCCAACCAGAAGGTCAAGTACAACAATAACAAGAAGTGTTATCGGCTAGAGGCTCTGTCCTTCCTGCTCCAGGTGCTTCTGCTGCTTCTGCAATAGGTGCTGCTCTTGGCATGGCACCTTTCACTCCTCATCAACCTGTCGCCTTTGAAAATGATGTAGTACAAGTATGGCACCAATGTCAGGAGGTGCTTCAAAATACAGTGAGGGAGTTGACTAATATGGTTATAACTTTGGCTCAAGCACAAGCGTTAGGTGCCTAAAGACAAGCCCAAGCTGCTACACTCGAAGGAGAGCCTCAACAATAAGAGCTTGGTAGGAGAAGCCTAGTAGAGAATAATGTCAATGAGCTAGCTTCATCCACTCGTCCAACTCACAGTTGAGGTCAGAAGTCCATCAAGTCCATGAACATGATGAAGAAGATGATTAGTGACCTTAGACTCACACAGAGAAAGAAGCTCGAATGGGACTGATTGAGGGTGCAGAATTGATCGTCGCTCACCGGGTCGGGGATATAACAGAAAGCACAAAACCTTAGATTGCCTCTCTCGTGATCTGGAGGATGACAGAAGCCATCACACCAATAGCCGATGGTCTAAGACTCAGGACCTAATGATTGACCAATTGCTCTAGAGGGGTGAAGCAGCTAGAAAAAAGACTCATGGCTTAAAACAGTCAAGATAGCTATGAGGATAGGACACCATTCACCCAGGAGATCAAAATAGAACCTCTTCCTTAAAGTTCCAAAGTCCCTAATATCCTACCATATAAGAGGGATACAGACCCGTATAACCATTTGGATGTGTTTAATGTCTAAATGGACCTCCAAACTACAAACCCACTGGTCAAATGCCACATTTTCTCTGTGACACTTGGGGAAATACCTAAGACGTGGCTCAGAAGTCTTCCTACCTATAGCATTCATAGCTGGGATGAATGCCAAACAAAATTCCTTAACTAGAACAAGGCGCTGAAGAGGTAGCTTGTGCCATCCTGCCACCTCACAATAATCTTTCAGCGAAGAGATGAATAGCTGAATGATTACATTGCTTAATTTAAATGCAAGGTCTACAATGTCAAGAACCCTTTAGATGAGAACATCCTTACAACCATTTCAGCTGGGCTCCATAAAGATGGCAAGCTCTATGAGATCATATACAAGTCTTTGGTAAAAGACTTGGGCGAGTTTTATGACCAAGCCACCAAAGAAATAAGGTGGGGGAGACTTTTGGCATGAGGAAACCCAATCAGAAAGACGAGTCAGATGACTCTAGCTGGGGCAAGAAGATGAATAATGGCAAGAGTAGCATGGGAGGTCAAAAGGGGGTTCCAATGGCCAGGTCATGAAGAAGGCCAGGGGTAAGCAACCACTATGCCAAGGTCGTTATGATAGCTACGGCATTCTGCCGGACACCCCAGAAAGAATTTTTACAACAAAGAGAGACAACAAGGACTTTAGGAGACCCAAGCTAATGAAAGCTCCCCTTGGGTGAAGAAACAGGAATAAATTTTGTGCCTATCACAACGAAGTTGAGCACAATACTTCATATTGTTAGTTGCTCAAAGATGCTATCGAGGACCTTATTAAGAGAGATCGCTTGAGGCATTACATAGTGCAACCCTCAGGACAACGACCTCCATGGCCTTAGTAACCAGCCAAGCATTAGCATTAGCATCGACAAACCCTTGACTATGAAGAGGCACTTCGGTCAGAACCATATTCACCATTCATGATGGACCCTATGTTACCAGAACATTAAAGTGGTCACATGAGTGATATGTGTGAGAGGTAGGTCATGTTCTACTTATGAAGCACGATGAAGCTAGAGGTCTGGTGAAAAAAGCTAGAACTAATTCTAATTGCATCACCTTTACCAGTGAAGATGCCCGAGGAGTACATTCTTCGCACAATGGTGCACTAGTCATTTAGGGTAGAATTAGTAATAACAAGGCACGGAGAATCATGGTTGATACAGGTAGATCAGTAAATATGATGTACAAACAATGTTTTGACCAGATGGGAATAAATTTTGACCAGCTTCACCCTTCCCTAAAACCTCTTTTTGGCTTCACGAGAGATGCAGTAGTACCCATGGGGCAAATAATACTTCCAATTACCCTCAGAGATTT
Organism: Saraca asoca; assembly: GCA_026873985.1. Classification (NCBI taxonomy): domain Eukaryota; kingdom Viridiplantae; phylum Streptophyta; class Magnoliopsida; order Fabales; family Fabaceae; genus Saraca; species Saraca asoca. The sequence continues at coordinate 8,422 of JANHAO010013283.1, forward strand.
GGACTGCCAATCCATAGCCCTTACCAATTTTTTGATTATTGATTCTCCATCAGTGTACAATGTGATGTTGGGGTGACCAATAATGGTCAACCTAGACATGGCCATATCACCTAAAACACTCACCATCAAGTTTCCAACCCTGAACAAGTTAGATGTGTACAAGGAGAATAGTAGGTGGCCAGGCGATGTTACAAAGATGCGAGCAAAATGGGGGTAAGAGGGAAGAAAATTAATGTGGTTTCTGGAGGAGAGCTGTGACCTGTGAGCTCAGTTGGGTTTAGCCACGACCTAGACCCTCATGAAGTAGATGCTAAAAAATGATCGGTCTAATATAAGAGCTCCAGGATGTTCAAGTCAGTGAGTTAGATTCTAAAAGATGCCTCAAAGTAGGAAGAAATCTCCCCTAGATTAGAAGATAAAGCTGACTGAGTTTCTTAAATCAAACCTTAATGTCTTCACCTGGAATCATGAAGACATGACTAGAACCGGCCCAAAGGTCATGTCACATAAATTAAACATAGACCCCCGTTATAAGCTACTCTGCTAAAAGCGAAGGTCCATGACCACTGAGCAATATGTAGCTTTAAAGAAGGAGGTGGATAATCTTTTAGCCAACAAGTTTATCCAGGAAGCCCATTACTCGACCTGGGTAGCCAATCCTATGTTAGTCAAGGAAAAGAATAGGAAATGGAGAACCTGTATTGACTTCACAGATCTTAACAACGCGTGGCCAAAAGATAGCTTCCCCTTGCCAAAAATTGACCAGCTTGTGGATGTGACAGCAGGACATCAACTCCTCAGCTTCATGGATGTTTACCCGGGATACAATCAATTCCCTATGGCAACACAAGATAAAGAACACACATTGCTCATCACTGACTGTAGATTGTATTACTACAAAGTGATGCCCTTTGGACTAAAGATGTGGGAGCGACCTATCAGTGGTTAGTAAACTTGATGTTCAAGGACCAAATTGGAAAAATGATGGAGGTGTACATGGATGACATGTTGGTGAAATCTGAATAGGTCACCAACCATGTTTGCAACCTGGGGAAATGTTTCAAATCCTGAGAAAATATCGAATGAAGTTAAACCCACATAAATTCACGTTCAGGGTCGCTTCGAGAAAGTTCCTTAGCTTCATGGTAAACAGTAGTGGGATCAAAGCAAATCTTGAGAAAATTAGAGCTCTCCTTGATAAGAGATGCCCCACTGGAGCCAGAGACATATAGAGCTTAAATGGCCAAGCCATAGCGCTCAATAGATTCATCTCTAAGGTGATAGATAAGTGCATTCCATTCTTCGATGTCTTGAAAAAGGCAAAGAAATTTGAATGGATGCAACAATATAAGGTCACCTTCCAACAACTCAAAGAATATCACGGATGGGCTCTACTCTTGTCCAAGCCAAAGGAAGGTAAGAAACTAATCATTTACTTGGGAGTGTCACAGTATACCCTGAGTCTAGCCTTAATGCAAGAAAAAGGTGGAGCCCAGTTCCCTATTTATTATGTGAGCAAGAGACTACTGGACACTGAGACAAGATACTCACCCATGGAGAAACTCGCCTACTGCCTCGTAACTGCATCAAGAAAGCTACGACCCTATTTTCAGGCACATAAAATAGAAGTGCTTACACAGTTCCCTCTCAAACAAGTTCTACAAAAGATGGATGCTTCAGGTCACCTACTTAAATGGGCAATCAAGCTTACCTAATTCGATATTTAATATAAGCCCAGATCAGCGATCAAAGGGCAAGCTCTAACAAACTTCATTATAGAATTCACTAGGCTCGTGCCAAAAGAGGTAGAAACTTCAGAAGCTCCATGGTGGGAACTATACATTGATGGGTCATCAAGAGAACAAAAGGCTGAGGCAGGGGTACTTTTCATTAGTCTAGAGGGGCATAAGATCCTCTGTGCTCTAAGATTCAATTTCCTGGCCACCAACAATGAGGCCAAGTACAAAGCACTATTAGCCGAGCTAGGACTAGCGAAGGAGGTACAAGCTAAAAAGTTGAAGATTTTTAGTAGTTCACAACTCATCATCTATCACATAAGGGGAGAATACCAAGCTTAGGTGTCAAAAATGACCATTTATCTCCAAAAGGTCCAAGAATTATTAAGCTCCTTTCGACAACATAAGATCAACCAAATATCACGAGCCTAAAATGTGCATGCCAATGCTTTGGCTCGCCTGGCTACGACTGAAGATGCCGACTTCTTGCAGGCGCTCCCGGTGGAATTCCTCTCATCTCCAAGCATAGAGCAAGGGGACATTGTAATGACAATCGCCACAGCCCAAGACTCATGGATGGACCCAATCATCGATTATTTACAGGATGGCAAGTTACCAAAGGACAAGCTCGAGCTATGGTGATTGTGAGCTCGAGCAGCTAGATATTGCATTTGTGATGACACACTATACAAAAGGGGGTTCACAACCCCACTATTAAGATGCATTGATGGCAATGATTGTGACACCATCCTAAAGGAGATCCATGTAGGCCATGTGGAAACCATGTTGGAGGGGCTATCCTTGGCCCAAAAAGCTCTCCAATAGGAATTCTATTAGCCCGTGATGAAGCAGGACACTGCTAAGCTCGTCAAAAGGTATGATAAATGTTAGAGATTCACAAAGATTCCACAAACCCCACTAGCCTACTTGCGGTAGATGGTTACCCTTTGTAATTTGGGGCATGAACTTAATTGGACCACTTCCTACAGCTCACAGAAATTGCAAACATGTGGTAATGGCTATAGACTACTTTACCAAATGGGCAGAGGTAAAAGAGCTCGCAGAGATCTCATCTGTAAAGTCCAGAGATTCATATGGAATAATATCATTTGCAAATTTGGAGTCCTTCAGTAGATTGTGACTGACAATAGGACCTAATTTAATAGTGAGCAGCTCATCAAGTTCTGTGATAACATCAAGATCACAAAAAGCTTCTCAACTGTAGACCATCCACAAGCCAACGAGTGAGTTAAAGCTATCAACAAGATCATCCAACAAATCTTGAAATTGGAGGCCAAGAAGAGGGCATGGCTAGACTAGTTGCCAAAGGTGCTTTGGGCCTATAGAACCACACCTTGCAATGCCATAGGAGAGACCCTTTTCTTAATGATATACAGATGTGAAGCGATGATCCTTGCGGAACTTGAGGTAGCATCGCAATGAAAGGCTACTTTTAACTCAGAAGACAATGATCAGCTGCTCACCACAAATCTGGATCTTATAAAGGAGACAAGAGAAAAAGCTTGCCTCAGGATTATGACCTACTAGCAGTGGGTCACAAGGTACTATAATCGAAAGGTTCGAGCTTGAAACTACAAGCCTGGCAACCTCGATCTATGTCATGACCTCGATCTATGTCTTATATTTCTGAGAGTGTGCAAAGCTAATGAGGGGACCTTCAGACCAAACTAGGAAAGCCCGTACCTCATCAAGAAAGTCATTGGTGATGGAGCTTACCATTTGGTTAATATGGTTGGAGTAAAATTCCCCCGAGCTTGGAATGCCGAGCATATTCACCATTACTATCAATAAAGACCCCTAATATTTGTAAAAAATTATTCAAAAATAAGTGCAAACATTCAAGTAATTCTTTGAATCTTTATATTTGCATTTGTTTCTGAATAAAAGTCTTAATAAAGTCTTGCACGGGAAGCAAGTGATGTATTATATGAAGAGTATTAACTAAAGCAGTCTACTGAGTACTTATCCTTACACAAGTTTATCAAGTCTCATGTATTCAAGCATGGAAACTGAGGAGAAGCAAATGAGAATTCACTCAGTGTTAACTCCAACAAAGTTAATTCATACAAAGTTTGAAGATTCATTTCAAAGTTCAAAAGAAAAAATACAAAGTTACAAAAAGTTATAGCCTAAGGAACTAGAGCTTCAGGAGCTACGCCTTCTTAAGGTAATGTGTCAATAGGAAGAGCTCCAGGGACATCCACTACTTGATTGCCAACAGCTCCTGCAACTTGTGAGCCATTCTCCTTTTCAGTGCCACCCTTAGTGGGAGGAACTTCAGCTCTATGGCTTGTCCCCTTCTTAGAAGACCATACCATAGCAGCCCTCTTCTTGAAGTGTTCCACAGCCTCAAGAGCATCCTTGCCGAAAAAGGAGAAGTCCAATTCCATATGTTGTTCCCATAGGATGTAAAAGAAGGCAACATTAGTCTTGGACTCTGCCTTTTCTGCTACCTCTGCAACTAGCGAGGTAGTCTCCATTTTGACCTTAGCAACCTCCTCCTTCCTAAGAGCAACTTCCTTCTTGGCCGCTTTTGACTCCTTCGTAGTGATCTCAGCTCACCGCTCCACTTCTCTAGCTTGTTGCTCCGCTAATCCAGCTCATTGTTCTATAATATTGGCCCGTTGCACTGCCTACTTAGCGCGTTTGTGGGCCACATCTAGATCGATCCTCACTTTAGTCAGCTTGTTAACTATCCTACCAAGGTTTAATGTAACAACCTCATGATCTGTTACTTCATGAGATAGGGCAGCCTCAGCGTCCTTGATCTTCTCCCTCAGCTCTAACACCTCAGCAGAGACGATGGCCAACTCATCCAGAAGATTTACCTTCTCCTCATCTGGGTTTGAAGTACCTCATCCAACGTCATCATTCTTAACAAGTTTTGAAGAACTAAATAGTTAGGTTAGATTATGAAGAAAGTAGAAGAACCGAGATAAAAGAATTCTACTTACTACTAGGCCATGATGAGATGCATAGCCCACTAACCCCCCAGCGGTGAAGTCCTCTAACTTTAACACTTGGATCCTATTGTGAGGCCCCAGGATCATGTCGACGTTATCCAAAAAGACATTAAGGTACTCCTTAGTTTTAGAGTTGGGCCCAGTAGGTCATTCCATGACTTCGACCTCTAGTGTCACTCGCTTACAGGCACTAGCCTTCTTTTTCCCCTTGTCCATTTTTCATTTCTTAGAGGGGGCTCAAAAGGGGTGGCGACATCAACTGCAGTGGTCACCTCGGGCTGCAAGTAGGAACCGGCTCTTGCAAAGGAGTTATCACCAAAGTTATGGGTTGGCTCTTAGCAATAGGAGCCATGTCGGCATCTGGAGCCAATGTGGTCTTGTCCTCATCAAGGTCAGGCAGCGGTATCCTAAGGATGAGTTTCATTATGTCCTCGTAATCCATGAAATTTGCTGGGCCGACCTCCTTCATCTGGCAGACTCCTATCTCTCTTGTGAGCTCAGTATCTAGAGCCGAAGCAAGCTTCTGCGAATAGAAGAGACTCTCATCGAATTGTCGATCATTTTCAAGGACATCCACCATCGTAAATTTGTTTAGCACCTTGAGCTCCTCAGCCCCGAAAGTTGGATGCTTACCGGTCCTGTCTACAAAATGAGATAAAACTTAGAATCAAAGAAATAAATGTGAATGAGTCATTAAACTTGCATGTCCTCAACTCGTTCACTGGGAATAAGAACAAAACTAAAATTTTTGAGGTCATGCAAGCTTGGCATGAGATATAAGACTAACGAGTTCTATAATTTCCCACATTTGATTTCCCTTTGGCAACCCCCTACAGCAATATCTTCTTATGCTTAGTTGGGTGAGCCAAGAGATAATAAATCCCATTCAATGATCTCACGCTCCTAATGCTGTACCAATAGCAAAAGACCTCGGCCAACGACGGTGGGAGATTATTCCTCAAATATATTAATGCTAAAGAGGTGAGCTAGGTGTAAGAGTTAGGGGTGAGCTAGAACTAGCTAAGTTTAACTTTATTCAGGAAGTTAATAATAAATGGGTGCACTGGAAACCTTAGCCCAGCAACGAGGTGAGGAAAGCTAATGGCAATGAACCCTCGAGGCAGATAAGGGTCATAATCATTTGGGGAGGGTACCATAATGTAGCGTCCCTGAGGGAGCCGATATGTCTGGATCGTGGTCAGAAGCTCGCAAAAGCAGACAGACAAAATGTGTAGACTAAACACCTACCAACAAGGTCTGGACGAGTAGTGAAGTCCCCAACGACCTCACCACTCTTCGAGGTCGCTTCATCAAGATGTCGTGCCCACTCCACCCCCTATGTCAAAGAGTCAGGCTCGTCATTGTTCTTTATTTGGTGACACTGATGTCCATGACCTGTGCCTATTTACACAAAGGAAAAAGAATGGTCAGGTCATTACAAACAGATAGCACCCAAAGAATTGAGGGTAACAATTTCTTATGTGATAAGCCATATGCGCCTTGGGTCACCACATTTAAGACCTAGACTCTAGAAGATAAAAGGGACTTAACGGTTTAACCACAAAAATCCAAAGAATAAACACGAGACTTGAAATGGTAATAAAAAACCCTAGAATCTACTGACAGAATAACCAAATAAATTGAATCAAGCAAAAAGAAAATGCAACACACCTTAGACATAAGATCAACACACCTTACAACAAATCAACAATGGAACCCAAAAACTTGTATGAACAACAGTCACATTACAACAACAAAACACATTAACTACACATATAGACATAAAGATCAAGTTTCCTATTCCAATTGTCCATCTACCTTATTGTTGCACCATAAACCCCTAAAAGGTTTTAAATGCATAGCTTAAAATGTGTGATTTTAGTTTATTTTTAAAAGCCTATAAAAGTAGAAATTTGAAAGGAATGAGTTACAAAGAATTAATGAGTGAATAATCTACAATAGTCTATAATCTAAAAATATAAGTTATTAGAATCAGAAAAAAAATAATGCTTTCGAATCAAACATTCATCATAATTTGGAAAAATAAAAGGATTAGAGAAAAGCATTAGGTTTATAATCTTACTAACTTACATGACAAAATTAAATTTAAATCCCAAACTTTTGAAACACCATTTGTTTACATAAATTATTTCAGTAAAGTATATCATTTTATAACTCAATTTTATTTTCCATAAAACAATTATCTTATACTAGAAACCAAAATATTTATGAAAACTTACACAAATAACAACACAATATTCAAAATACTCAACAAGAAGAAAACTAATAGGATTTATTGGTATTTTTCTCATAGTTTACCAAACAGATGCCAGATATAAAAATCAAGGTCCAATCACTGATTTAATTAAACAAATGTAATTAGGGTCAAATCTCATTCTCAAAGTTAAGGTCAAAATTAATACCCCAATAACAAATATTACATATAAGAAATGTCACAATAATCCATCCAACTTCCCCCTTATCACTCTATAAAATTGTCCTTCCTTCTAAGTACACTTGAAGTTTTCTAAGCAAATCATCCAAGAATCTATTCAAATTCAAATGGTTCAATAAATCAAAATAATCATTCAGAACTTTCTTAAAACATAAAAATATATCATCCACTTTTTTTTCCTCAAAATATTATATTTCAAAACTAATAATAATAAATGCATTTCAAATTCAAATCCACTTATGCAAGAATCTATATACAAAATTAATGAAATCAACATGTGAGTCTCATAATTGCTCATAAAACTCACCTTATAAATATCATATGAAG
>JANHAO010013284.1:0-16292 GCA_026873985.1 Saraca asoca
GGGGGGGGGGGGGGGGGGGGGGGGGGGGGGGGGGGGGGGGGGGGGGGGGGGGGGGGGGGGGGGGGGGGGGGGGGGGGGGGGAGGGAGGGGGGGGGGGGGGGGGGGGGGGGGGGGGGGGGGGGGGGGAGTATGATTATTGAATAGTTTGATTGAATCTTCGTTAAAGAGACGCAAGGAGACACAGTTGTCCCACCCTGAATAGAAAGATGAGTTTGTAAACAGCGTTTGACACTATACTAATTAGTAATTAACACCACAATCTCATGAAATCTCTCTCTTCCCTTTACGACGTGACGTTGTAATAATGGTAATCATATAACATCAGTAGTCTCCAACCCTACTCACCCCAATCGCTAGCTAGAAAGATGAGTAAATACTAAATGTAACCACAGTGCTATTTGCTAGCTATGCATAGCTTTGGCGTCGGTCCCCAACCTTTGTGATTTTTTCAAACAATTAAGACCGCAAGAAGACAAACAGAGATTAAAAAGAATGAAATGTAATGCTGAGGGATGATACTTACGTTTTTTTATAAAGTTTAATATAAATATAAAAAAGTCATAAAATAAATTTTTTGTGTAATAAAAATATAAAAATTAATTTATTTTAATAATAAATGATTTATAATTTTATTATTTAAAAGTATATAAAAAATTTTAAATTTTTTTATCTTCATACAAAGATTATAATTTTTTACAAGAATTTCAAAATTAAGTAATGGTACATTTTTTTAAAACACGTATTAAACATAATCAAATATTAAAAATTTCAACCAGGAACTATTTGTATTATTAATTTTTGTAATCTCTTTCATGATTGAGTATGACACATCTAAATTAGAATAATTAGACAATAAATGTGCTCTAATGACAAAATTTGATTAATTTGTTAAAATTTTTAAATTCAAACTTTGTTGTTCTCAGTATATATAAAAACATAACTTTACATGTTTTAAATAAGTAAAATTAATTATTATATATTTAGTTATAAAAAAAAATTACAAAAAGTAACAATGCATGTAAATGGTTTATCTACTGCATTTTCTGTCTAAAAGGCCAAGGTGATATTGTTGGAGATGAGTTGTAGATTTTAAGCAGAAAATTTGAATATTAAATGAGAAAACTTTGTAAAGGTCTACAAGGTTCCATCACATCTGTTTCTTTGGGTGACAGTTTGGTTGTTCATTAGGTAGGGTAGTGTTGTGACAGATTGACGTTACACTGTGATACCATGGATAACAAGAAAAGAATCCACATAATTAGTTATCGTTTTCATCACCCATTTTTTTTACTGTACTGTAACTTCTGTTAAATCCATAAAGTACAATGGCTCCATGGGAAGAAAAACCCTGATAACTGTCAAAGACTGCCAATATTTACTACGTCATGAAGTCTGAGGGGAAAAGCAAAAGCAAGCGACAGGGAACGTGGAGCCCCGTTTTTGTTGGTTGGGCTCCGCTTGAAATACACTGATGCTTCTTCTATACTTCTCATTTCATGCTCTGAATGTATTGTACTTTGACATGACATTTCGAGAAACAAGCTCTGACCCTCTCCTTCTCCTCTCTCTCTGACTCGCAAATCCAATCCATCCCTCTCAACCTTCAATTTGTAGTATGCCATTGACAAGGGTGTGCCTATATATAACTTATACTATTTTTTAATTATATTTATATATTTTTATTTTTAAAAATATATGTTAATTTTTCTATTTTTATTTAAATTTAAAATCATCTTAGGTATAGTAGAAAAATAAAAGAATTATGCATATATATTTACAAACAAAAAAATAAATATAATTAATTAAAATTTCAAAAAAGATAAATATAAATATAATTTTCCTTATATATTTTGAATGGATCCATATCACTTAATTATTATATATATATATTCATATATTTAAATAAATTGAAATAAATAAATAAGTAAAATGAATTTAAACAAGACTCTATCACATATAGTGACAAAGGGAGAAAATTTGATTTGAGGCAAAATATATGTGCAAAATATTATTTATATGCTTTTGCCATGTATTTGAAAGAATAAATATATGGGATCAATACGTTTTGTTATTATTTTTTGTAAACAATTATCATTTTTTAATAATATTTTCATAACAAAAAGTGATAGTTTTACATAAATCTTGTATTAAAATACATAATATTTATGTATGCTAGTATTTTATCTATTCTATTGTGTCATAGAATATTATTAATCTAATACTATACTAGCTCATAAGAAAATTTTTTAATGTGAAACTTTAATTGAGGGTGAATATAAGAATTTACGGTGACAAATTGTTCAATATATATATATATATATTAGTACAAGAAAAAGTGATTTGGGGAGCAATCACATCTATAAAAAAAAGTTGCAATAAATCATTAGATGATGATTTAATATTGAGAGAATTAGATAATATATTAAAAATCTTAAATTCAAATTTTCTGATCATATATAAAAAATTACAAAGATTGAATAAGTTAAAATAAATCATGTTATATATTTCTTTATTACAACAGTGATGCTAATCATTAGCTTTTGAAAATGTAGATAAAGAAATGCATACTTAGTTTTATTGTTATTTTAAACAAAGAACAAAGTAATAAAATTGAGCTTTCTTACAGGGAAAAGCTAATAATGATATTAATGGAATCATTATGGCGAGTCTAAACATAGTATTTGATCTGTCAATCAAATTGGACTCAACAAAAGGGAAATAGCAGCTGCAGCATCATATGGATCGTAAAGCTGATTCATGACAGCTCCAAAAGCTTCTGGCAACTGCATTTGCAATTATGTTAGGCTACCCCTTTTTCTTCTCGTCTGTTTACGTACGTGTATCTACGCGCCTTCCATTTTGCATCAATTCTAATACGCATTCACCTGCATCGCGGCTTATCATTTAATTCCTAGACTTTCTGGGGTTAAGTTACGCCTACTTAGTTATCCCTTTCAATACGAATTACCCGATGCATAAATAAAGTCGAAAACATGAGATTATCTGCGACTGTACTACAAGTGTGTTTTAATAATTAGTGTATCTCTAAAGTGACTTTTTATTTGTTGTCATATCAATTGTATGAATGCAGACAGACACCTTACTTGGGTTAAATAAGCAAATTAATCGGTGTAACCACATTGAATCTTCGAGTATGCTGTTAAAATGTGGTTTACGTCTGTGCATGCGTGTGTTTGTAACCACGAGAGAGGAAAGGAAGCCAAAGTTAAAACCTTTGTGTCCACGAGTAGTGTACACACATGCTTCACATGATAAAAATATATGAATCTGCATGTAAGATTCACATACTTTCTTATAATGTGCAAAGAATGCGATTATCATAGTGTGTACACATCATTACTCCAACTGAAAAGCAATTTCTGCTATACTAATATGAAAAAGCAAAAACTAGAACATCTAGAAATGAAGGGGGGAGGGAAGGTAAAATCTTGTAAGAGTAATTGTCTAAACAAAACATGATTAGCTAGCTCAAATATAAGAAACCTCCAATTGGCTTTTACAGTCCAAAGACCCACTAACTATGACTGAAAGGATTCATTTTCATGGTCAATCTCAGAGCCCGGTTCATCTTCTTCAAGACAGTCAACACCATAAGCCGTGTGGCCATCACCAAATGCCTTGATATGATCTTTAAGGGATCTTTTATGCTTAAAATCAGAGCCACAAGAGCAATACCAGAGCTTCCCACAGTTCTTCTCATGGGTTCTCCAATCACCTCTCACCGCAAAGGCCTTGCAACATTTTCTGCACATGAAAGGCTTGATTCCATGCTTCCTCTTGTAATGGGTTTGAAGGGTTCTGAAGTCTTTGAGTGGTTTTGCCCTTGGATGGTCTATGTTGTTCTTGCATCCTGGTGCACAGCAATAACAAGGAAGCCTAAGCATAGCTGTTGGTTGTGTTCCCCTCAGAGATTCCGGTCCCTTTCTATACTGAGATCCATGCCCCCACATGTGCATCTATAGCACCAACCCCACACAACAGTATAGATAATTAGTTAAAAACTTAAAATAGAAAAAGTGAGATTCTCGGGGGGCTTGGTGCATCATTATATGCACGAGCATTTATCACATAATTCTTTCACATAATCAAGTCAATTGTTGAATTTGGACCCCAAAATAATTTAATAGTTAAAAACAATTTTGTAAGAGATGTGTTTAGAAATTGTTTGTACGATTAGGCATTGTTTAGAAGATTTTGAATGCTTTTATACAACAAGATTGTTTATCTGTATATATTAAGATTTATATACACATTTATAAATAATAAGCATTTTACAGAGAAAATACTTAACTCTGAGGGATTGGAGAAAGAAGAAAAGAATAAGCATGAAATTTGCGCATAGTGCACTTTTGGAATTATCAACAAGGTTCAAGAATCACAGTGGTTTCGTGACAAAGCATTCGTTTTTGCTTGTAATTTGGATGAGAATCTGAATCATTTTTCTCTCTAGAGTCACCAGCCAGATTTAGAATTAGAAGCCTAGGCGGATAATCTAGTAGTTGAGTACTATACAGCATAATTTCAATACTTGTTCATCGCCTATATGGTCTAGGATATACTTAAGAAAAAGGGTGAGGCTGTTTGTAGGGTATCCTTATTAAGAAATAGTTCCCTTGGTAGCCCAACAGAGAATATTGCACGGCTGTTTTTATTATTAGTTTATGTGGAAGGGAAAACACATTCATTCTGTGCGTGTTGTGAAGCTTAAAATTACTTAGCCTTGTTTCATTTTAAGCCTCCTTATGTCGGGGTTCAGATATATTGTTCTGGTGTTCTAACTAATATTACATAAACCCTAGAGAATAATCTTCAGTTTTGGATACATTATACATACCAACTTGTAAAACACGAACTTCACTGTGCTAAAAGGTATAACATTTAAGAGGGCTACTGATTTCCAAGTTGGACCAGAAGGGCTTTTTTTTTTCTTTTTAATCTCAAGTCTCAACAGCAAAAGGAGCATTGTAAGCAATTTATAGGAAAAGAAAAATATTTGTTACCTTAAAAATTTGAGGGAGGAAAAAAAATATGAAGGTTCCCAAAATTTTAGATTAAAATTAAAGGAAAGGAACTGCAATCTTAAGTGGCAGGAAGGTAAAGGGAAAACCCTAAAATCACAGACACGCAAACAAAAATCTCTCGTTTCATGAATATAAGCCAGGACCACAGGTGAAAAACTGGAATCATACTAGAAAAGAGCAGTACGACCGAGAATATATATGGGCTTTTTTCTTCTTTTTTTTTCCGAAAAATTTCACAAAAGTAAGATCAGTGAAAGTAGAGAATATGACACTGGAAAAGAAAAAGGGAAAGGAAAAAACAATCTCTTCTTTTGAATTTCAGTGCTGAATTACTTTCCTTTTGAGTGGATTCATTAATTTCAAGATGGTATAATGGATTTGACAAACCTGCATGTTGTTGTATCTGTTGAACGTCTTAAAACAAAGAGGGCACGAGAACTGAGTTGGACCAATCAGAATCTGAGTTGGAGTAGGGATCCAATACTGACCCCTGGTAATTCTATTTGGCGGAGCGACAACTTCTTCTTTTTCTGATGAAATCTCTGTGGAGTATAAATTTGAAGCCAAATCAGCTGAACTTGTGCTTGGAAGCCCCAAGTGTAAAGCCACCGTCACGGCGGATTCATCTTCATCCACAGAGCCTGCAGAAGACATGCTTATAACTTGTTTCTCCTTTTTATCAACTTCCATGGAAGAAGATTCAGGATCTTCATGTCTTTTAGGGGCTAGGTCAAGCAGAGGAAGGGCTTCTCTTGGAGGAGGTGATGATGGAGGTTGGTGGTAATACTGAGCGAAAGAGATGCCATTATTTGTGAAGTTATTATGATGATAAGTAGAATTAGGAAAGTAAAACGGTGGATTAACAGAGAAAGATGATGATGAAGATGAGAAAAAGCAAGAAGGAGAATTGAGGTCAAAGCAATTACCATTGAAGTAGTTGGAGTAGTAGGGATTAGTCATGATGAGAGATGAGAAAGGAAGAGAGTAAGGATTAGGTTTCAATAGAGTGGAGAGAAAAAGAGAAAGAAAAGGGTGAGTGATTAGATAAAGGCAATGCAAAAGATATAATGAGATTAACAAAAACACCAAAACGAGAGAGTCAGGGTGAGAAGTTAAGAGATGTGTAGAAATCCAACGTTGATAAAGCGAAAGCAATAAAGTAAACAAAAGGGAGACAAGAAATCACTTGCGAAGTGTGACTTAACAATGGAGAAAATATGCTAATAAAGCAAAGGGAAAGAGAGAGAGAGAGAGAGAGAGAGAGAGAGAGAGGAGATGAATGACGATCTTCTGGGAACTTGAAAGTAGGTATATAAGAACAGTGTGGGAAGAGAAGGGCATGAAAGATTTCATAGGAAATTTAGAAAAAGAAATTAAAAAAATCATAGTTGTCACAACTCCACCAACCCATAATGGGAGGAAAGAAGACCAGAGACAAAGTGAGTAATTAGAGTTGAAGTCTTGAAGACTCTCTCTCTAGCTAGCTAGCTAGCTGCTAAACATATAATCGAGTTCCCATTTCACACGAGAGGCAGAAAAGTTACCATGCAGTCCCATCAGGGAGAAACAAGAACAGTGCTAATTGGATATTCTGTCACTCACCCTATAGTTTGTGTGCATGGATGGTGTTGTATGTGCGCACATATGTTATGTATTTGACAAATAAAGAGAAACGTAAATCTTGTATATTAGATTCACATATCTCAATTTGAACGTGTGAAATTTGTGTACATATTTTATATGTGACATTTTTTTTGTTTGATATAGTTTCTTTTTTATTTATTCACATTTTTAATTTGATCCATTAATAAATGTAAAAATAGATAAAATAAATAAATAATAAAACGAGAATAAGTTTTTTCATTTATAATATTATGTAAATTAATATTTTTTAGGAAAATATAAAAAGGGCTTTAGTTTTGGAACAAATGTGCTTGTTTGTTTTACACCCTCCATGGTGATTTTTTTTGTCTTTCTCGGGAAACAAATAGTATGGATGAAAAGCAGCAAGTGCGTTGGCTGGCACGTTCTGGTCGGCTAAGCTCCTCAAAGAGCAAAGACTAATCAGTGTCCCTTGTCTACGGTACTTACTGCTTGCTTTCATCGATCTTCTTTACATGCATAAACGTTCACTGTTCAATCAACCTTACCTTCTCTTTCTCTTTGGCTGTTTTGTTTCGTTCAGAAGGGACATTTTGGAGTTAAGGGAAGAACCAGTCACAATGGGGGTCACAGGACAATCTACTTGACATAAATACTCCCAAGGGTCCTGCAATCGGACCCCCCATAGTCTGCTTCCCCTTTGATTTTGACTACTAATGCAACTCTTTGCTGACACATGGCTTATTTCAATAAACTATGAAAAAGAAAACCTAATCATTACACTCAAACTTACCCGCAAATATTTCACTACGTGAAAAGGGCACTCTTCACATTTAATTGTAGGTTAACATACCTTTCAAGGAGTGCCAATATCTTAATGTGCTTCATGAACCATTAAATAATGTATTTTTTTTTATATCATTGTGTTTCTGGATAGAAAATAATACTTACCTCACTTAATATTATTTGCAAAGTTCTATTTAAATAATAGCATATATATTATTCTTCTCATGGTAATATCCTTTTTTTTTTTTGTAGTGTAATGATATCTGCAAAACAAACTGCTCTCAAAAAGTGATGATTGTGGGTCACAAAGTAATCAAAATTAATTAATGTCATCGTGTTAAGAGTTTTGAATTTCAAATGGAGGAGTTTTGGTTTTGGAGGATGGTTTCAAAGTGCTGGGGTTTGACCAGAGGATTTTGGGTGGTGAAAGCTTGATTGGGAGCTTCTCTGAGATTGATTCATATATAAATTTGCAAAGATGAAAGGATGGAGGACTGAGAAAAGGCTTGGGCTCATACACAGTTCCAGCTTGTAATTTGAAAGCATGTTTGCACATTGTGGACTTCATGATTTCCCCATTAATGCTTTTTATCCCTTGTTTGTTCCCAATCCATTTTCAAATTCTTGTTTTTATGGTTGACAAGTGAGAACTGCTGTCAACCTTCAAAGTGTGATCAATTAATGAAATATATTTAAAAAGCACACCACACATGCAATGGAAGAATACTTGCACCATGACACCATTGAGCTGTAGACAAAAGCTAATTAAGAAAATGATAATGGCCCCATATTTTTTATTATTTCAAATTTATATTTTTTAATTAAAAATTTAGAAATAAGATAAATTATTCTATTCAATGATCAAAGAATGTTGTTAACCTCTTTGAAAATTTACAATAATATTCATAAATTGTTTGATCTCTTTAAAATCACTAATAATAAAATTTAAATTTAAGAGAAATGACAAGAAACTTGTAGTAATTATGGCAATGAGGTGATGTACCTCTGGAAATATATATTTAATGAGTGGGTGTCCGTGAGTACAATCAAACTGAAAGAACAAGTATTCACAGGGTGGGTTGTATTGAATTCTCATGTCACTGTTGACTGTTCTAACTTGTTTTTGGTTCAAAGAAAAAAGACGCATCTGCCTTGTAAAACTGCAATGAGGATGACAAAAGGCGACAGAGAGGGCCAGTGTACTCCAAATCTCACCACCACAGGTATCACATTAAATGAATTCAACATATTATTTTTTGCTCAACTAAATACCCCAATTTCACTGAAATTTAGGTACATCAAAATGACTTGGATTAAATATTTAAGCTATGGTTTCATATTGATCCCATGTAGTTCATCAAAAATTCTATTTTAGATCAGGAAAAGTTAAACTGATTTGATATTTAATTTGGGCATATTATCCAGAAAATCTCTGCAGTGGGTGGAATGAAATCTTCATACTTTCTTCTTTTGCCTGTTTCCAAGGCAACAGGAAAGCTTTCTGTATCTTTGCTTTCTTTCTTTAAACCATATCCATCTTTTTGTTTTTGGCATGTAAAGGAATGCGCCCATCTCCTCTAATTAGTAATAGTTTGTTCTTATCATCTTTCTATTATTCAAACTTTCTTTGGTAACCTGCCAAATTTTAGACAGCATGTTCCTTTTTTTTTTTTTTGTCCATCTTGGTCTCTCCATGATCCTATGTATGGACATGTGAAGTTTCAAAATTCATACTAAATTATTTAATTTGATTTGATCGGTTAAATCGATTAGACTAAGATCTGAGTCCTCGTAAAATTTAAAAATACAATTGATCTATTTTGAATCAATAATAACCAGCATCTAATGGGTGAGAAGAAAGTGGTCAGTGAAAGTTAAACTTAGAATCTTGACACTCAAATGGTATTGTTTTAACAATCTAATATTTTATATTTTACAATCAATTACATTGTTAAACTTGATCGAAATGATGCTAATGTTTTCTATTCAATTATTATGTAGCATAAATAACTTAAAAGGAAGTATACAAAATGTTATATTTTAAAGAATATTTCTTATATATGTCTAAAAAAAACTTTAAAACATTTTAATTTATTAATGCACATTTTTTACAAGTTATATGATTTTTATTTAAGTGTAACTTTAAATAGTTATTATTTTATATTAGATTTTTTAATTAATAAATATTTATTATATAATTAGTTAAAATGGTCTCATTTATTTTAAAATATGTATTGATTTGACTTAAATTATACTATATATATCATTAAAAAAAGGTATAAATAATAATAATAATTAAATATCTCTACTTTTATATAATTGTGGCATAAAATTTTGAACAAATAAATTTAGAACTTCCTATAGATTACTTGAATTTCACACCATTAATTTTTCTTTAATAACTTAAAAATATTTATATATAATATAACATGTTAAATTTTTTTTATCATATATGTTTATAAATATAAAAATACTTGATTTAATCATTTAATTTGATTGATTAAATTGATCTAATTTTAATTCGATCGCCCTCTTGGGTCGATACTGGAGCGGATTTTAAGTATTGGATGAAAGTATAGGAAGTAACCCTATGCATGTAAGCTTTCCGGTCTTGAATTCCATATATTTTTCGTTTTTGACTTTTTTTTTTGCATGAAAAATTACCCAACAGAGGCTTCATAGGGGGGGGGGGACTATGGTAAATGGGCTTAGCGGTTGAAAGTTGAAAATTAATTAATGTATTATATGCCTCAAAATCAGCAATCATAAATCTTGGAGTGTTGACCAAAGACGTATTACAAACATCTCGGAACTGATTTCAAAGTGTGGTATACACGAGGTTTGAACATACAATCTTCTTGTTCCTTCAATTCCAACACTACTGCTCAAGGAGGAATTCATACTTTGGTAAGAGTGCTTTAGAAAAAAAAACAAAAAACAAAAAACTCAAACTCTGATAGTGCAGTTACTTCTTTTTATTTAAATTTAGAATCTAACGATCTTTTAATGTATAAATAAATATATGTATTTCTAATTTTTTATTGACTTTAATTGACTCTTTTTTCCAAAAATAACAGTCATTTTGAAAGCTTAAAGCGGGCAGCATTAGCTAGAGAAGGAATTGGACATTTCATTTGAGTGTTAAACTAACTTTTTTTTAACTTATAAATTATAAGTTACTTAAATAGCTTACCAAGATATTTTTTTATTCAATAAATTAATTCATCAAGTATTTTTTTAATTAATTTTAAACTTATTGATGCCAATAAACTATATAAACTAACTAATTGAGTGTGCCAACTAGACTAGTTAACCTATATATTGCATCAGGGAGGTATAACAGTTTGATTCAACTGTGCATATTGTTAAAAATGAGTGTACATATCACAGAGAAGCAATTGAAAGAAGCATAAAGACATAGACAGACGATTAAATTTCAAAATTGATGTAAACAACGCACAAGAGTGTGGCATGGAAAAAAGCCCCTATGGGGGGCTTAAAAAAAAATATTGGATACAGAAGAGGAGAGGATGTTCAATTTCTAAGACCAACTCCAAAATGAAACCTTCTATCTTGCTTGTCATTGAAAGCGTATTCAAGTCTCAAAGGACCCAAAGGTGAGTCCACCCGGATACCAAACCCATATCCATATCCACTTCCAGGCTTTAGCCTTGCTCCAGCCGGGTCACCTGTAATTCATAAAACCCAAACCATTCAACATGCACCATTTTATGGAAGGGAAACAAAAAACATAGTGTGCAAGCATCTAAACATGCCCTACCAGTTAAGATAGAATTGTTTAAAACTTTAAACTTGAACAAAGAAATAAGGATGTACCGGGGACATGTTGGCCTGATGCAAGATCAGTTCCATAGTCCGAGAATATGACGCCTTCTACTGGCCCCAACTGCATGCAGAGAGCAACAGTGAAAATATCAGTGAGCCAAGTTTCTCCAACTTAAATTTCAAAGCACGGGCACAGAGGAACTTATGCAGCAACTCAATCTTTGGCTATATATATGCAAAGCCACCATGCACTTCGCCACTTCTGGCTCTCAGGGAACCTTGCACTCTAATGCCCTTTACTTTAAAAAGAACCACACTTACTTTTAAGGGACAAGGAGAATTCAATTCTGGTATAATTTATCATCATCAATACCAAACATTCCATATACATCGACAAGCATTCTGTCGTACTCTTGTTATGAAGTTTTGACTAAATTCATGGAGAAGGAACAAGTATCTGTTAATATTTAATTACCATTGGAAATGAGATTTCTCCGGAGCCAACAATAAACGATCGACCAGAGCCTACAGCGCCTTCTTCATAGCCTCTCACACTGTTTGTTCCACCAATGGCAAACGCTTCATGTGGAGAGAAATTTCCCACCACATGACCACCAGAGAGACTACCAATCAAAAGCAACAAAAGTCAACAAACCATATCAGATTGCACATACATTGAATTCTCTTTTCTATTGATGATTGGGGAGGGAAAAGGAAGACTCCATGACCATGTATAATTCATACCTTAAAAGGAAGCGAGCAGGACCTATTTCAACAACCTTCCTAGCACGTGAATTTACCCTACTAAAGGACAGCCATTCAGGCAACAGAGGAAGTCCCTGTTCCACATTAAGGACAAACTGCAAAGCCAGGAGTAATGATCAGAATCATACAATATATTTATAGGAAAGGACTATAGATAACTAACCATAGAAGACGCATGGTCACCAGAGCCAGTGTAAACAGTCTCAAATTTAGCAAGCAACGTTTCATCATAGGTATTGCCACTACAAGAAAAAAATATTGACCTTAGATTAAATAATAAAAGTACAAAAAATAAGCTACCATTAGCTCTAGATTGCACACCTTGCAGTAAGAGGACTGCTGTAAAAATCCTTGATAATAGGATCCCCTTTTTCGTCACGAGCACCAGCATGCTAGAGAATTAGGGATCATAAACAAGACAATATAGTTTAAAAAATTATACATATAGAAACCTGAACCAATTTACATTACATTTTATCTACTTAAGGCATCATCTGATTGAATAGTAAGCATAATTAAACAAACTGAAGTACCTGGAAAATAAGTCCCGCTGTCCCACTCCACTTTGGCCTGATTGGTCGACTGAATTCTATACCAGCAGAGACACGACCGATAGTCAAGCTACTATCATTAGGTTGGTTACCATGAACAAGTGTACCAGGAGTTCGTGAATTCTGAAAGAAGTTAATCAAATTCAAGAAAAAACAATTTTACTTTCTATCGTCAAAAGTATGGTAGTTGTACTTAAACATAATAAACTGGTAGATTACCTGAACCATTATTGTTCTAGATGTCCGTTTATCGTCTCCCTGAATCCATGGGTCTGTGTAATTTATACGAAATATTGAATCAATCTGGCCTCTCTCCAAGGAAATATTGAGTTTCTGGTTTCTCCCAAAAACATTCCTATGAGAGTAAGCAAAGCTGCAATAGAATCAGAGTACAAATGAGATGACAGGTCAGACATAAACCAGGTGTAGATGAGCCATAAGATACATATAAATAAGAAGACAGATATAAAAGTAAGAATGTTTTATTCTGTTGATAATAGAAGGAGAAAGAAGATATATAGGCCTCAAGAAGATGAACGAGATTAAAAAAAAAAAAAAAAAAAAAAGAGGAAAAATGTCATCAACTAATATTTTAAAAAGGATTAGTCCCATCTTATATTAGAAGCCTACCAATTTTACAAACACTGCAGGTGGCTTTAATTGCTGAAAGCAACCTTTAATTAACATAAAAAAAAAACAAGGAGTATAAAAGAAAGGCATAACTCCAGTCATCACATTGCATAACCAGCAAAGCTCACCTTCCAATGAGTCCCGACAAAGGGCCACTTGTAATCCTGTAAATGCAAATATCAAGTGAGATTATACAGCAATGAAATGAGAAAATACGCTTTATTAATGCTAGCTTCAGACTAGCAGCACTTACCCACTTGATATCCCACCACCAGCAGAGAAACCTCCACTAGGGCGCTCAACTACATTCATCACCAAATCAACCTTCCCCTTATCTACGAAGTTGAAAAGCAACAAAACATATCATATTGTATTGTTTTGCAAATGTAGTTAAACTTAAAACTGACAGTATTTACCTCTCACTGCTATTCAACTTAATCCTATAATCTGCATATAAATTACCTGCTGGTTGAGGAATGATACTAACATCTTCCATGATCCCCATTGTTAATACAGTTTCTACATCTCTTTTTCCTTGAAGCATACTGTAGACCTAAAAAAACAATAATAGGTGGCAAAATCCTCATTAGTAAAAATAGCAAAAAAAGGGAAAAAAGAAAATTTGAAGTAAAAAGTGTCAAAATTCAGCAAGCAGTACCATAGACTAGAGAATGTTGACAACCAAATCCAAGAAAATTAACCAACATTATTTACTTCAGAAAAGACAATGGACAAATTTTGTATGTAGAAAGCCCTTGACAGAAACACACACCACAAACTATTGTATTATAAAGTGCCTAGTATTAGGTCCAGGAAATACCTGCCCTTTCTTGGTTGAAATTTGCCGAAGTATTGTTTCAGGCTTTGTCTTCCCCATAGTTGGCTCGCCTCTAAGACAGCAAATCGGCTCAATAATTACTCAATATATATTTATATCAACTTTGCAGGTTCATAGTGTTTGCATGAGTTTAAAGATGAATGTAAATCAAAATGAAAGGTCTTACGTCTTCCGGTCAAGAAACCGTATTGAGATGTTATTGACCTCAGCTTCTGAAACTTCTAATCTCAAAATACCCCCAGAGAGTATCTCAACTGCGGAAACCTATGATATTAGGAAACAAACAAAAATACAATTCCAACTGTAAGGCCAGTTCACATAAAGCCAATCAAAGGATGTATTTTGAAATCACACACAAGTGGGAGCAATACAAAACATAAAATGGATCCACATTCTGGATCCCTACCAACCACTACAAAGGAAGCTTATATCCCTACACTTACCATAGCAAAAAGACCACGCTCCATGTACCAACCATTAATAGAAGATATTGCTTCATCCAAATGCCTCAGATTAATAACTTTTCCTGCACAACTTAATATAAAAATTGATCCCAGTGAAGGCAATACATGAACAAACAATCATTCAATTAACATATATGTGATTACACATAATAATTGCATAGATTAGGAGAAAGAAGAATAAGTTACCATATCCATCTCGAAAAGAATCCTCTAGAAACTTCACTGGAAGAACATTAGCTCCTTCACATACCAAACCTTGGAACTCTTGATTAGGTTCTACCTTATGCCACAAGAAACCAGTAGTAGTTTAAAGTTTGAGCCAAGTTAAAATAAAAAAAAAGGGGGCATATTATCGTTTCTTAACTACGACCAAAATGTATAGCATTCAATATCTCTCATGTGGTATACTCATTATTCTCCTTTGAAACTTGTGTTTTCATGTTTCCCATTTCCCCCAACATAATATGGCAATAAGAAAATATGTGAAAGGAACTAAAAAGCTAACAAAGTTCACTCTCTTAATAGACAAATAGATTTTGGGCATACACCTTACACTCACTCAAGACATATAATTGCAAACATAAAAATTAATCATTCACGATCCTTTTTTTTTTTCTTCTTAATGAAAATCATACATTATGAAGAAGAATGAAAAATACCTGAAATATCAATCTGATACCATCACGGGTATCAACAGCAACCGGCATACACGAGCAAAAGTACCCACTATTGATAATGCGATGCACATCCTCTTGGACCTCGCGCACAGTGAGAGCGGAATTGGGTCGGCAAGCTTTAAGAGCCTGAAGTGCCTCCATCTCAAGGTCCTTCCTCTCAAGTTCCTCCCCATCCTTGTTTTTAACCAGCACCTCACTTATCAATACCCTCTCTTCACTCTGTCGATTTGCCGAGTGACCCTTTTGCTGAATCTCCTTCCCCTCTGGCACCGTCTGATTCGATTCAACCAAAGACAAAGAAGCCGAACATAGAAGAGGAGCAGAAGTTCCTTTGGACACCCTTTTCTCACCGGTCCCTCTTCCAATCAATGATAACGATGCTGAACACAGTAGAGACAATTTTCCAAACAAGCCTTTTTCCTCCCCAACTCGACTAGCCGAGGCTCCTTCCCGGGAACCCAATACGGACCGATTTGAATTGTTGAACCGAAACCACAACGGAGCACCTCTAAGATTTAAGTTTTCAACTTTTGAACAAGTTTTGAAGGATTCAATGAGTTGAGAAATTGGGTTAAGGGTATTATGAATAATTTGAGAGTGTATGGTTTCAAAACGGAAGTTTTGGGGTTGCGGGGAAGGAGGGATTTTAATATTAGATGAAATGAAGCGGACGCCATCGTCTGGAAGCACTTTGGGGTCCATTGAAGGTTAAAGAGAAGACACTTTGACGTCTAAGGAAATGAGAAGCTACAACTGCAGCTCCACAGACACGGTCATGGAGGAGCAAAGTGGTCAGTGAGGAAGAGTAGCTTGCGAAGCTTTCTTCACTCAGACTCGCAGAATCCCAGAGGTTTTTCCCCATTTCAGCTCTCATACGGGCTGGGTTGCATAAATCTTAACCCGTTCCATCATTATGGGCTGGGTTTCAATAAGCCCATATTACTCTGATCAGGGGACAGTAAAAAAAAAAAAATTGGAAATGCACATTATCCCCGCCTAGGGATGCATAACGGGCCAAAGGCCCGCGGTCCCGGCGGGTTAGCCCGCAAAAAAATGCGGGTTGGATCAGTTGAAAGACGGCCCGTTTAAATGCGGGCTTAAACGGGCTTGGCCCGTTTAAGCCCGCATTTATGCGGACTAATGCGGGCTAG
>JANHAO010013285.1:0-15925 GCA_026873985.1 Saraca asoca
ATAATAATTACAATATATATATTTACAAATAAGCATAATATTTTTTAATATTTACAAATGTACCCCTATATTTTTATTATTTACGTGTATCCCCCAAGTATCGGTGTCTTATATTTTTTGAAAATATCGTATTCCCGTGTCCATGTCAGCATTTCTCCCTGTCCGCGTACCGATGTCCGTGCAACATAGATCCTAACAATCAGTGTCGTCATTAACAAATAAGTGAGTCTTTTCATTCAAGTTTCATTAATTCATCATGGATACGAAGAAAATCACTTGCGTTACTCTCATTGTCGCTTCTACCTCCATGTGTGTGACTTTGGCCACCACTAAGGTTTTGACTCCCGCCTCTGACTCTAACAACGGAGCATCCGCCAACTTACCCATTGTTAGCACATTAATTGGTGCTTCTTTATTGTCTTTCTTTGCCCTATTCCAATAAATTCATATTTATATACGTGAAGGATCTTAGAAGGGGAGAAGGAAGAAAGACATATTTATGGAAAATGCATTACTATAGAATAAAAGGTGGGAAAATATAATGATATGTATTTTACAAGTATTCTTTATTTCATGTATTGATACACAATTAATTTTTTCCCCCATTTTTACATTTCTTTTAATTCTAAAACAAATCCTAACAGTTTAAGCTATACTTAGTAAACACATAAGACGTCATATGTGTAATAAAGTTTTAATTATATATAATTGGATACGATGACATCAAATTATTAAAACCAAAATTTATGCCTTGATAATCCAATTGAAAAGATAATTGATGGTTTACTAAACTACAAATACATAAATGATCATCTATTATTCAATTATCATAGAAAATTAATATAATATTTAGTTGTAAGAATATACTAATCAAATTTTTAATCACCTAAAAATGTTAGTTAAAAGAATGGGATTAGACGGTCATAAGAAATATAAGACCTATTTGGAAGTGTTTTCAAGTGTTTCTATTTTATTATTTTTTAAAAATAATTTTTAAAAACTATTTTTTTAAAAAAAAAAACTTGTTTGAATGTAAATTTTGAAAATGAATATTTTTTTATTTTTAAAGATGAAAAAAATATATTTAATATTATTTATAACTTTGTCATTAATGAAAATATATATATTCTTCTTATTTTTAAAAAAATCTGAAAATAATTCTATACAAAAATAAGGAAAAATATCATTTTGGTATTTCTTAAAAATTATTTTTTTAATTATACTTTTAAAAAATAATTTTTGAAAACAGGTTGTCAAATAGATTTTTTTATTTTTATAAAAAAAATAAAAAAATTATTTTTGAAAACAAAAAAATAGCTTACCACACAGTCCCACAATTTCTCAAAAATATTAACATTAATCAAGTAGGGATCTCGATGGTCCCTTTTGTTTTTTTTTTTTTTTCAAGGGCAAAAGAAGAATGACATCGCCATGCAATCTTTTTTATGGCAATGGGTGACAACAATTCAACAAAGCACCAGTGAAAAAGGCATGAATTACAACTAGGCTCAGTTAGGCCTTTATTCGGGCCCTTTAGGCTTTAGCATATGGGTTCCGGACCGGCCCATTGGAAGCTTCATCATCTTCCTGCTGGGTCATTCGGAGGCCGGTCTGAGTCTTCGGCATGGCTGAACCAGCTAACAAGCAAAGCAGCAATGGAGGACAAGGAGGAGAAGAGGAAGACTACATGGGAGACCTCTCTCAGTTTCTTCCATCTGAAGCTCTTAATCCTCCAAATTCCTCATCCAAAAAGGTAGCTTTTTTATTGTCCTTATAAGTTATAGCCTTTCTCAGTCGTAATTTTGTTCTACCGTAGCGAAAAAGTTATACATGGTTTTTAAAAATCCGGGAGAAATTGACGTACCCAAAGTGAGCAAAAGATAGCTAATCACAAATTTTTCTGTGGTTGCATCAGCTTGTTTGTCTTCCCAGGTCCTAAAATGGAAAAAAAGGGGGGATTACAATTCAAGCTGTCACTTCCTACGCCCCATTATAATAAAATTGGGTTTATCAGTCTTTCCTCCTGTTCTTAAACTCTAGTAGAGCATGATTTTAGTTTATTTTAGAATTGTGGATATAAAAATGGTTAAGTACTGGGCATATCAGATATGCAATATGTATGCTCAAGCTAATATTTACCATGTTATAATATGTACAAGGTGGAACTTGGAATCTGATCATAGAAAAACATTGATGCTACTAGATCCAACATACCCTTTGGTGCAGGGATTTGCAGTCATTCTGTAGTATATAATATTAAATTTAACCATTCATTGTGTCTGTTTTTCTGAACCCCAAACAGGAAGACGTTTCTAAATTTTCTTTTGTTTTCATTATATTGTGCACGGTCCAAGGTTATAGTGAAGGCTAGTCTTTTTCAGCATTCCGCCAGAAACTCAAGCATTTGTGAAAAAAGTATATGATGGCAGGCGATGGGAATTGTTGTTTGCCTGTTAATACATAGACTTCCAGATCTTTTTTTCTGGTCTTAAGAGAAAAAAAAAAAAAAAAAAAGTAAATTTGACCATCATTACAGGCTTATATTTCATTAGCCTTCCATTTTTCATCTACCATACAAAGTGATATTCCCATTTTGTTATGTAGATCTCTAGCAACAGAATTCCTCAGGTCTGTTCCTCAAAAAAGCAGTTGAAAACTCTGAGCTGGCAAGAACGACGAAAACTTGAAAGAGAAAGAAAGCAACAAGAAGAGGATGAGCAAACACTAGCAAGAGTGGAAGCTCCAATACCACAATCCAATATTGGTTTCAAGTTGCTCAAACAAATGGGTTATACGCCTGGTTCTGCCCTTGGCAAGGAGGGTTCAGGCAGGGCTGAACCAGTAGGGCTTGATATTCGACGATCACGAGCCGGGATAGGCTTAGATGACCCCTACAAGGAGAAGAGAAAAAAGGAGGAGACCATGAATGAGAGGAAAAGGTGGAAAGAAGAGGACCTAATGGCAGAATTTGGGTCTAGGCAGAAGTCACAGTGGAGGAGTAGGAGAGTTATGGGTAACTTCAAGAAGGCAAAAGCTGCTCTTGACCAATTGGAGAATAGGGAAATTGTGGAGCCACAGAAGAATGAGGATGATGAGGAGGGTGAACATGAAGAAGAAGATGAGGAAGAAATAACAGAAGAGGTATGGAACATACCTTCTTTTTTGGTCAAAATTTCTTTCAGTTAGTTTTGGCTGTTAATATGAATTGAATATGTGTTCGTATTATAGTTTTTGTAAGCTTGCAATTAACATACACTAGAACTTTAGTTGCATTCCAGTGGCTGATATGAGATAAAAATAATTGAAATCCTTTCGGCATGTTAAATTGGCTTTTAATTACTAGAGTTAAATGTATTTGCTGGAGCTGATAGCCATTTTGTTTTTGGCAAAGTATATGATGACATTTACATAAGAAACTGTGATTACAGCCCATTTTGGTTGAATAGGAAAATAAAGACTCGATTAGTTATCATGTATGTTTGGAAGAGCATTTCCTTTACTTCAAGAATATTCCGGTGTTCTTGGGGCTTTTTACTCAACTTAATCATCACTTCTTTTCCAAAAATGGTTTCCAATTAATAACTTTCTCTAGTTATAAGCTTTAATCATCTACGTAGGGTCATGATAATGAACATTTATTCTAGATGGTTTATGTCTATTTGGGACTGTCCATATCTTTATATAGTTGAGTTTGCACATTTTATATGTGAAATTGAACACTAATCCAAGGCAAATTTACAGACTGGTTAAGGGAATAATTTGGAAAAATTGGCTCCTCAGCTACTCATTCAAGTTGCATGTCCTTAACTTGGGCTATTGCAGAATTCCCTTCTCTTCTAAATCATTGCCTTTTCCCCCTCCCATTCAGTAATTATATTGTATTTTGTTATTTTCTTTATGTTCTTTTCTGAATTAGTAGAGTTGTGCTGCCTTTGGTGTATTTCATCTAATGATAATAATGATGTATGGATGCAGGACTTGCATGATGTTTTGATGAAACTGAGGGATGAGCATCAATATTGCCTCTATTGTGGATGTCAAGTAAGCAAATGCCAGGTTTTTTTAATATTTTATATTGATTTTTAAAGTTTTCCAATATATTTCTGAAAGTTGAAATTACAATTGAAGTGCAATTAAAGACCAAGCCTCTAGACTCTGACTCTAACTTTTTTTTTTTTTTTCCTTTCCTGACTCAGTATGAATCAAGTGATGCCCTTTTGGCCAACTGCCCTGGAATCAGTGAAGATGACCACTAGATTAGAGGTGATCAATGAGGAAAAACCAGATTCATTCTTTCATGAAACAAATCCTGTTAGCTGTAAATGCAAATTGCATTTTATATAACTCGCCTTGGGTGCATGATTGGTCTGCATGTCTGTCCTGCCAGTGTCCCAACTCTTTGTGCTTACAGCGCTTTTTGAGCAAGCACAAATGAATGGGCAGTGGGGCAAGGCTTCTGTAGATGACTCAGTTACAACTTGCCTGATTTGATACCACACCTTGTGATTATTCATTGATACTTCATTTTTGGAGCATGGCATTCGTGCCATGTAAGTGGAGGTAGCATCTTTTGGAATGTGCTAATATGATAAACCATATTTGTAATTTGAGTTCTTTGTATGATGTATCTGCAAATTCTGGATTGAGACTTAAATGCCCCTAATTCTTTTGGTGGGGTTGTCATTACAAATTTTAATCAATGGAAAGGACGAAGCCTTTTCTAGTTGTAACCGTTCAAGCCAAGTTTGGATTGAAAGGATTGGGAAGGGACGAAATTTTTGAGGTTCTATGCCTTTCAAAGCCATTAGCATGGTGTCTATTCTCATGCAGTGTTTGATAATATTTTGGAATAGAATTTCTCAGTTTAATTTACTTGCCTCCAATTTTAGTGCAACAGAATGAACATGGCTCCGTCAATTCAAAATGATAAGATGCACATGACTGGTGATTAGGCCATGCATCTACGTTAAGAAAGGAAAAAAAGAGCAAACTATACATGCTTGATTGGAATAGGTAGCACCGCACTGAGATTTTAAAATTATCGAGTTGTGTCAAATGATAGATGATATCCTTCTTGGTCAGGTGGAATGAAGCTATACAACTGTTGGCTATTAAAGAAAAATAAAATGGCGCCTTCATTTTTTCAACTTTTCTCACATCAGTTCGTATAATAATCTAAATTGAACTAATCTTCACTTACTTTAGCGCATGCAGTAAGTTTGAATTATTTTGTGCCATCTTTGCACTACCCAAGTGCTAATGGGTCCAAGCGACTAACGCAACATTAGAAATCAAACGTCCCTTCTTATCGAGATGTAGACTTAACAAGGTGAATGGGAAGCATCAAACTGTCAGCAGAAAAGCAAAGCCAGGTTTCAATACCAGAACATTCAATCCGGTTATGGTAAAGAAATCTATCTGCATGAACAGCAAAGGAGGTATTTGGGACAATTTGGTTTAAAAGGGCAAAATACACATGCAAAATATTATTTCTATAAATCTACTTAATCCGTATGATATCAATACATATTGTTGCAAATATTATTCCACAAACTTCAAAATAAGACACAATCATTTATGTATGATCCATTTTATCTCTCATTGTGTCATAAAGTGAAATCTTAATCGAGGAATTAATATAACAATTTAAGAGAAATGAATTATTCAAACATAAATAATTGCGCGAGAAATTACTGTGCCTTGGAAACGATCAACCCCTCAGACAACATGTGACTCTTTCCCCGTAATTATGGATGAAAAATCCAAACCATGAGTCACAAATAGGAGGCAGTGTAGTGAATGTTAGACGTGACATGCAGATTCAGAGATTAGCAGTCGTAGGGTAAATATATAAACAATAAACCACCTTCAGACAATTTGCCCAAGTCTCTCAGAGGGGGCAAGGCTAACCATCTTGCTTATCAAAAGCAAACCAAAATAAGCAAAAGATCAATCTGGCTTTTAACCAAATACGCTCAAGTCTGAAATTCTTGACATGATTATTCCTACATCGTGAAGGTGTTATTCAAAATGAGACACCAAAGGAGCACTTTAAAGTGACCAATGCATCTGCTGAGATGAGTCATAGGCCCTGGATTGCTCGAGTTCCAGGTATTGCCTTCTGCCTTGTGCCAGGTCAAGCTCACCGGGAAGTTGGCTATTAGAAGGCTGTGAAATTTGACCCAGGCCTAGATCAGGAACAACCTCATCTGAACAATTACCAGCATCAATGCCCTTGAAACACCACGAGGTGCTAGGAAGTTGATGGATGGGTGTGCCATGAGTCGATGCAGCAAGTTGAATCATGGGTGTCCCGTCTACATTTATGAAGTTGTTCACCCCAAGACTTGGTGCTCTGTTTCTGGGGGCCCATGTGTTTGACAGAAGAGAGAGAGCACATGTTGAGTCTGAGATTCCGGTGAAGCTTTCTCCCGGTGGATTTCTGGAACCAGGGAAGCTCGTCCCACTCACTGAACCCTGCAAGAAAAGGTCAGATGGAGTCTCCAAGTTGCCCTGCCAGGGAAGTGAAGTGGTTTGATTTCCAGGAACCGGCTCAGATGATGGCGGTGTCGGTAGTGGATTCCTCAGAGTAAGCTTTGGATATGAAGCAAATTCCATCAGAAAGCTACTACCTCGGCCATTGTTATCTGTCAAAGCAAGTGCCAAACATTTGAATTGGTTCTACGAGTCAGGAAAAGCATACTTTGATACCATTAATGTTTCCAGTAGCAAAATTAAGCAAAAGAGATTTGGAATTGATATTTTACTGATAATGTCTAACCAAAAACAGACGAAGAGAGTCGTCCATAGCGAGAGGCCAACAAGGAGCTGGGTGGTGGCTTTCTCCTGCGTTCATTATGGCCAGCAAGTCGCCTGCGGCAACTTCGCTTATCTTGATCAAATTCAGGAAGTTGATGAAATCTGGTCAAGGCATCAAAGAAGTTATTAGCTTTTGTGAAAAAACCAACTTTATGTAAAAGAAAAAAAAAAAAGGCAACCCAACATGATCAGTGAAGACATGAGATTTAAGAAAGTTACCATAACATCTTGATAAATGACAAGCCAATAGCTTTTCAGCTTTTGTAACTACAATATTTGATACAGATTACGTATCTCTCTCTTCTCTCATTAAATGCACATGCAAATGTAGAAATAATTTCCAAACATAATAAACAATCAAATCAGTACAATGCTTCAAAAGCACAATTAACCAGCCCCTCAACCAGCAAAGGTGAAGAGAACCTTAAACAACGCTAAAAAGTAACCTCATGTCTACATGATACCTTGAAGCCATCTTCTATAAACATATAAAATTGAAAAACCTACCGCTAAATTTATTTTTCCCTTTATCTGGGGAGTGAGCAAAGAGGGATATATACTGGATTTCTTGGACGGGAGCCAACAGATCTTGAAAACATATACAAAAGGGAAACCATAAAGTAGAAAACATACAGGTAAGCATGTGTTAGTTGGGAACAGTAAAACCCTGGTTTTGCTTAATCAGGAGACACTTATAGATCACTGTGGACAATTACTAACAGGTTCAAGACGTAAAATCTTATTAATTCAAAAGCTTAGTTAATTTACACCTTAATTAGATATTATGCTTGATTACACCATACTTATATTAATATCTTTAAAAAAAATCAGAAATATCCAAATCAGGAATTCTTCGGTTGAAATAGAATGGGACTTCTTTTGTGATACACTTTGAACGTAGCATTCAAATACCCTGTAAAAACAAATGTAAATATAATTAATAGCATATTACAAACCCACAAGTAGCTGAATCAGCTGCAACCTCAAGGATTAACTATAATTTTTACAAGTTAGGCAGGGAAAGGAACACAATGCATATGTTCGAGAAAAATATTTTATTGTAGCTTTTACAAATAGGAAAGTTCCATTGTGACTTACATTTCTCCAAATTATCTGATAAACCATATCTCCTTTTTGCAGCCAACAATGCTTTTCCTATCTTATGGTCAGACAATTTTCTATTATGATGGTCATGACCTCCAAAGTCACACACTCACTAGTGCTAATTTTCCTTTGAACAGTCTACTAGGGACTCTAGTAATCCCCCAAATACCAATGAGAGTCCAAGAGAATTAACAAAATAAATTCATTTTGCAAGCAATGACTTAAAAAAGATGTGAACTGTTGGATAAGCAAGTGACCTGAATTATTTCATCCAGCAACACCAATTATAGCCTTTACGATTAAGTATTAACAACTAAAATAGAGTTAGAGACCTAATATCCCTTGTGGAGACGGGACATGAATTATCTATGCCATTCAATATGGACACTTTTACCATGCTAAGAAGTTTGCCAAAAAAGAGTGTCCATATGACAAAAATAACATCAGATCTGCATAATAGATTTAGAAACATCATAATTTTATGGCCTTATCTCTCCAACTTCAGAAGTTAAACAGATTGATGTACCACTCAACAATGAAACAAGAATCTAGTACAGGTACTGAGCATTACATGTACAATATCAGACAAAATTAAGCTGTGCCATTCAATCCTCATAAAACTAACGGAAAATGCTCCTTATATTAATAGAAGTTGCCATAGAAAGAATAGCAAAAACTCAAGCTGATACCGTAAACCCTTGTGTAAGATAAGTACAAGCTCCTCTTACCAGCAACCAAGATCTAATTTACCATTGACCAGAAATTTCAAGCCGCCACTCTGAAACTACCTTTTGACTAATGAATTGTCTGCGCTAGGAATTTTAAGTTCATTATGATCAAGGGTACATTGCAATTGTACTCAGAATCACTTTCCATGATAAAACAACTATTTTTCTACAAAAGCAAAATAAAATCACAATTCAACAGAATCTTTGCACCATTTTTCGCATGTTTCGCATCCGAATTCATGAAAATAACCAATACAAAACATTAAAGCACCATTATCATCAAGATAGGAGGAGAAAAACTCAAAAGCACTATTATCAATAAAAAAACTCAAAAGCATCATAAATAAACAATAGAAAAGATAAAAGCACCATTATCATCAAGATAGGAAGGAGAAAAACTCAAAAGCATCATTATCACCAAGATCATAAGCCTTTCACCACCCAAAACCACAAAATAAACAATACAAAACATAAAAGCACCATACTATCATAGCACCAACAATTGTGCATCAACTTTAGAAACATGAACCAATATTACAACAGAAATAGCAGCAGACGCCAAAGCACCGTGTCACCAAACAGAGAACACATACGAAATGTCCTAATTTAAAATTGAAATCATAAAAAAGGGGGTTCTGAAATCAAACAGTGCCAAGTAACAAGCGGCTAACTGCAAAGAGAACAGGGAACCTCACTTAGCCAAAATAATATTAGAATGGTATAAAAATGAATAAAAATATGTTTAACAGTCAACAACAAAATTGGGGCGAACCAAAAAGAAAGCAAAATATAATAAGGTGAGGAAGAGGAAATAGGCGAAAGTACACTCTATAACCAGAAAATTAGCAAAATTAGACCTACCAAATAATAAATAATATAAAAATAAAAGAAGAGGGGGAGAAAAACAGTAGGTAATCATAGCCAACCTGCTGCACTGTTGGCAAAACCTTTGCTCAATACCAGCAACAATAACCTTAGGCGATTTGGAGTGCATGCCACAGACTTTATGCCTGGAATAGTAAGCCTTAGCATCGCTCAGATCTACTTTGCAGCCTTCAACCTGACACCTTGGCGGCTGAGCCCCTTGAACCGCACCACCTCTACCCTTTTTCGGCGGGGTTGCTCCGGCGGACGACGAAGCCGACCCACAGCCGGATTTGGGCGGAGCTCCGGTACCCACATCCTCAAAATAGATTTTTTGGCCAAATTTCAAGCCATTAAGCGACTCAGTGGAGATGTTGAGCGGAGAAGAAGAAGCAGGCGGTGGTTTGCTTACGGAACTTGAACCCATTGTTGTTAGTGAGCTCTAGGCCATTCATGGAAATTAAGAGATAATAATAAATGTAGTGGGTTGTGCCTATAAAAGGAGACAGAGAAAGCGTCAGAGAGAGAGAGAGAGAGAGAGAGAGTGGGTTTGTGGTTTGAAGAGCTCAGACGAGTGGTAGTGGGAGAGTAAAGTGGAAGATAAGAGAGGAAGAGGTGGAGGGGTAGTGAAAAGCAGAGACCTGACGCTGGCCCGTATGCCAGTATGGTACACTCACTGATACCCTCTGTCCAAAATAATGGAGGTCAAGAAAAGTGCCAGAAAGAAAGAGAGAGAAAATGTAATGAGATTATGGAGATGTGTACTTGTCTTGGTGCTCTCTCGTTCTAGCCTAACCCGACCTCGTTTTTATTCAACCTTTTCGGTCTAGTCAGACAGATATTTTGTTGAAACGGAAACAAATAATCAATTCTTCTCAAACATTTTTTTTCCCGAGAAAGAAGGAGAACGAGGCCTCCCACGCCATGTTAAATTTTTTTAACAAATGCAATAGATTTTATCATATATTGATTATTTATTTTTTAATTAATTTTAATTTAATTTTGATTATGTTTTATTATTCTTAATTTTTTATCTAAATCTAAAATCTTAAAAAATTGAAAAAAATTTATATACAATGAAAAGAAAAGTAAAAAAAAAAATGATTGTAACTTCTAATAAAAATTTGTAAAGGGTCAAAGCCCCTTGCCTAAGAAGAATCTACACTAAAATTCTTATTTTGTATGGATGGAACCTTGTTGAATCAAAGGTAATTCTTTTAAGGTTTTAAATTTAAATAAAAAAGAAAATTAAAAATTATGAAAATACAATCAATGGTGAAATTATGATTAATTCAAAAATATGTAATAAAATTTATTAAATTTAAATAAAAATTTATATAAATAGATATATCATTTAGATACAAGATACAGATTATCTATTTATAACATTTTAAATCATATATATAAATTAAAATTATGATTATATCACATATATTATTCTTTTAAAAATATGTTTTTTTTTTTGGGGAATAAGAGAAAGATCAAAAGTTAATATAAAATTTTTCAAGGACAATTTATTTAATTCAAAGGATGTTATATTAATAAGGAATAGGAATCCATCATATTCCTTCAATTCTATTTTTGGTTAAAAAAACTTAAACAGTATATATTTGTAACACCCCATTTTCATTTTAAAACTATTTTGAAAACCTAAAAATTTGCCATTTTTCTTTTCCCTGTATTCATACAAATATTACGAGGGAATCAAGTACATTATAAAGTAAACAGATGCCTCCTCTTTTACATATAAAAATGCTGTACTGAGTTTCTAGTTTTCAAGCATATACTCTATATATTGATAGGTCATAGGCATAAATGCCTTTGATTTGGAAACAAAACAAGAAAGAATAGAAAGATAAAAAAAGGAAAATTAACAATGTTTCAATTTGTATGTCTAAATTATTTGTCAGTCTCTATCTTTTTTTTTTTTTTCCTCTTTAATCTTGTTTAAAAAATTAGATGAAAACCCCCTCATTTTAATCCCTCGTTAATTTTACTTGTATCAAATTCAGTTTGATTCCTTTGTTAGTATTTTTGTTAATGAATTGATAGCTAAATTAATGAAAGAATTAAAATAAAAAAATAATATATAAAGGAGAAAATTGTTAAGAAAAATTTGCAAGGGACTAAATAAATATAACTTACATTTGTAAAGGACTAAATGATATATAACTTGCATTTATGAATGACTAAATAATTAATAGAAAATTCTAATAATTTCAAATTAATTTTGTCGTGTAATAATTTAATAAGAATAGTGTTATCATACACACATAAAAAAATTACATCCTTCTAAGTTATATTCTTGACGCCAAAATCCGATCAACGAGTTCAATTCAGTGTTACCCCTAACTACAAACTAAATATGATAGAAAACGGTGGAAAAAGATAGCAAAGAAGAAGAAGAAACAACATTAAGAGCTTATAATGGTTCGGCTAAAGCCAGTTTGGCCCCTACATCCATGTTGATATTTTATTATGCATTACAAGTTTTGGTTTTTACAAGGTATAAATACAGCAATGGAGTTCTCTCTAAATGAACAGTGCTCACTCTCAATACTGGAAGAGTTTCTGCATGTATCCGTATTCTCTCTCTTTTCATGGTGACCCCCTCTTTCTATTTATAGAAAGGAAGAGGGTTACAAGTGTAATTTCTTAAACAACAAAATAATTACTTCCGTCGTTCAGGGCATTTAATGCTTGGCGTCGGATAATTAATGTTGGGCAAATCATTATCGAATTTTCGAGAGGCTGATGTGTAAGTTTGGAGGCTGAGCCGTCGGCAAGAAACGTATGCCTTGGGTTGCTGACTGGGTTCCGTACAAGTATCCGTTGTTAGTGGGTGAGCTGAAAGTTGAGCGGGCTGATGGCTCTGGCTAATTTAGTCACTGTACCTGGTTGTTCCTCCAAAGACCGTGGGTTCTTCGCTGAGGGGTCGGAAGTCTCTTCAGCGAGTTGCACCCTTTCTTTCGTGACATTGCGAGATGCCTCCAGCTCGCATTCGATAGTCGAGGGTCCTTGCTCAATGACCACAAACTCCGTCCTGGACCTCCACAGGTCTAAGTGGGCTTCCAATTGGACCTTGACCGGCCCAAAACATGCTTCCGAAAAATCCATATAACATAAGCCCCCCAACTCTCAACTTGCTTTGCGGGCTGGGAGTTGCAGCAAGTGGTCAATGTCTCTGTCTATAATCTAGCAGGATGACTTAGTCTTTATGCTCATTTTATCATGTCATTTTCGTCTTTCAGGCTTTCGTTTTTCGTGCTTTAGGCCATGCCCTTCTCTGTGCATTATCCCAGCCATCAACGTGGTAGTCTTCATTATTTCTGGGCCATTTGATTCGGAACAGCCGAATGTCTTCTGAACCATTTGATGCTCCCGAGCAGATTTATAAAGGCCTGTAGAGCTCCTCTCTTTTTGTGAACTTGTTCAACGGATGTTGTGATCAAATGCTTCATTCTTTTAATGGTTTGGCTTCCAGAGAAGCTTTTTGGGACATGGATGGTCCGTCGCAGAGGTTTTGGAGACATGGATAGCCTGTTGCATGTAACTTCCCTGTATAACTTCTTTCCTCGGCTCTTAGGAAGTTTTGTACAGATCTTGGATTATTTCTTCACAGTTTTTCCATGAAGTTTAACCTTCCTAGCTGTGTTCCTGGTCCCTTTTTGAATTGCACTGTGTTTAGAGAGTCAGAAAATGATCCATCGGCTAAGGAAGGTTATGAGCAGGAGCAGCCGAGCCCCGTTCGCTTCATCTGATGGGAGTTTGCCTCCTGAGAAATGGCTCTCATTCCCCTTGTGGGGTTGTTAGCTTTTTGCTTTTGCTTTATCTTTGTATATCGGTTCCCCTAATGTAAACCTACCTCGTTGAAGGAGGTTTTTTAATATAACTTCGAGCATTATGTTTCTGCCCTTTGTCTTTTTTTAAGTCCGTGCATGGACAATTTAACTAGTTGCCGCTGGCAATGTGATTTGCCCCTGCAAAATTAAAATTCAACAATCGTTGTACAAAATATTTAATGGGATAGTTAGTTTTCGTCAGAAGAAATTTAAGCCAAATGGCATTAGTCAATAAGGTCCTATTTAAAGGATATGTGTCGGATCACCAATCGATCATGCCGGCTCGCACAAGAATTCTACATATGATTGACGTATTATTTGGACATGAGGTCCTGAGGTCGTTCCGTGCAAGAATTCTGTACGGGGCTGACACATTACTTAGACGTAACTTGCGCAAGAATTCTACGTGTGGCTAACGCATTACTTGGATGCGAGATGATTATTTCACCCCTGACTTGCCTAAGAATTCTACGTGTGGTTAACACATTACTTGGACACAAGGTCGTTAAGAATTCTATGCGGGGCTGGCATATTACTTGGATGTGGCTCGTGCAAGAATTCTACGTGTGGCTAACGTATTACTTGGATGCGAGATGATTATTTCACCCTTGACCTGCGCAAGAATTCTACGTATGTTTAATGCATTACTTGGAAGCAAGATCGTTTTACGCAAGAATTCTGTGCGGGGCTAGCACATTACTTAGACACAACTCGATCAAGAATTCTATATATGACTAATGCATTACTTGGACGTGAGATGATTATTTCGCCCCTGACCTGCGCAAGAATTCTACGTATGGTTAACGCATTACTTGGACGCAAGGTCATCCCGCGTAAAAATTCTGTGCGGAGCTGGCACATTACTTGGACGCAAGATAGAGTTTATCATCATGCCCCGATTCTCAGCGACATCGTGACCTGTGATCTCAACAAGTCGTTGGTTCCCTTGTATGTTTCATACGTGCAGCTTTTTGTTTCCCAATGGCGGCTGGTAATTATTATTTTCAGTTTTTGGCACACATACGTTGAATCATCATTTATTGGCTACTATTTTCTCTGGACCGTCGAATCGTGGATAACTGACGCTCTTTTTAATCCAACGGTAGGGTTATGATTCTCTTTTAAGCTGAGAGTATTTTCTTTCTCCCTCTCACTTTGCCATTTGAAAACTTTTGGATTTCTAGTGTTCTTTGCCTACCGATTTCTCCGGCTGCCATTATAGCTTCTTCACCAACGATTTCCGTCATCTTCCACTTACACTTTCGGCTATTACCCGAGCTTTCCAGACTTTTTGTCTCCAATAATCACAATATGCTTCCCCTAACTCTGTGCTTTATGCAATTTTCTTCCTTTATAGGAACTAGGGGATTTGATTCTGATCGATTAGGAGACGGTGATGCTGACGGGTAGATATGGTTAGGACACTTAGTCTTTATTTGAAATGGAGTAGTTAGGTTGCGGTATGCCCTAGGATTCCCAATATATATTTGCATCTTCTGAGATTTTGTTACTTGTCTGGAGTGTCTCCTCCGTTTTCCAAAGTTCAAGTAGTCAGTGCGGTGGCATAGGATGTGCATGACCTGCGAATAGGGGTTATTAGTCCCAATTTTGGTACGATTCACTCTCAGTGAGCTTATTAGTCTTTTCTTTTCTTTGTGTAGATGGGAACGGGTCATGCACGTCGTCGTCACTTGATTAGGAGTGAGGATGATGAACCAGACTTGCCTTAAGATGCGAGGAATGTTCGACAAGCTGGGGTTGTGACATCTAGCGGAAAAAAGGTCACCTCAAACCCAGGTGCTCGTTCGGGATGCACCGAGGGCCGAAGGATGATTTCAGATGAGCACCCTGACTGTCACGTGTTTAAACATCATAAATCCATTGTACGGGTTCGTGATATTACTTCTGTCTTTGAGTCGAATCGGATCCCAAAGGGGTGCAGCATTATGGTTCCTATTTCAGACGACTACGCCGCTCATCCTCCTCGAGGCTTCATAGCCATTGGTATCCTGCATCTTACTGTGGAGTTAAGATTTCCTGTTTAACCTTTTATCATTGATTTTTTAAATAAAATAAAGCTTAGCCAATTTTAACTAACGCCAAACTCATATATTTCATTGATTTCACTGGCCCTCATTCACAAGGGCAATGGCCTCCCTCCACCGTCACCTAAAACCCTTAGTTACCTTTACAACCTAAGGTGTGCTTTTTGGCAATGTCCACGCCCCAACATCTCACATCGGCTAAGTCAGGATCCAGGGAAAGCTATTTAAGGGGGGTTCGCCCCTCCTTACTGAGGGCCCTTTTGAGGCTAATGTAGCCTCGAAGGACAAAATCGTGAGGTCAGGGGGTTCATCCCCTGGGTATTTGATCCCTGCACATCAATCGACCAGAGTGGACAATACCTCGGGGTGAAACCTTTCAGTGCTAACTCCAAGGATTGGCTCTATTTGTAGGTTTGCTTGGCCAAAAGGGGTAGCAATGGGCCAAAAATTTCAAAAAAATTTCTCCCCTTTGGCTGAGCAAATCTCCCATAGATCCACCAGTTTGAGGTCTCAAAGCATCCTA
>JANHAO010013286.1:0-15924 GCA_026873985.1 Saraca asoca
GCTAGTAATTAATTTAGGCTAAACCATCCTTAATTATCTAAGTAATCATAATAGGAAAGATTTCAATTAATTATTAAAGATCATAAGTGTGGTGAAACCTCAATCCCAGGCTTTTAGAATTGCACTTTGCTTATTATTTGTTTTAAATCTCTTTATTACTTTTGATACTCTTATTTGATTTAGTCAACTTAAATTGCAAACTCTGATAATTTATATCAAGATCCCTGTGGGATTCGACCCATATTCGCCAAAATCTACTATAACTATACTATGCACTTGCGGAAAATAGACACATCAATATTTAAATGTTTTAAGAACATTTATATTAATTTTAGAGGATATCATAAGTGGAGGAATGGTTCCTCACTGGAAATTTCTTCTAATTAATGAATTAAAATAATTTGAAAATTATTATATAAGAGAGTTTATGAGTTTAGACTTATAGTTTGGGCTTATTAAGCAAAAAAGGAGAATACATGAGGATTAATGAGTTTAAACTCATTAAAGAGTATAGACTCCTTAGCCAAGAGGGCAACACACAAGCCTAAAGTACTAACCCTATTTGTGTAACCCATCCACTTAGAGAAGTTGATGACACATGCAAGGGGAAATCCTAACTTGTGCACCACTCTTACTTACCCCTCACCCTTGCTTGTGTTTCAATCTCTTTCATTAAAATAGGAGAGATGCCAACCCTTTGAGAGTGAGAGACACAATACACTATCCCAAGCACATGTGTCATGCACTCAAACCTTTCTCAATGTGATCTCTCTTCTCATCTCCTCTTTGCATTCAAACACCAACCTTAGCTAAGATAATAAGTGAATTCTTGGAAAGCTAGCACCTTTTAAGATAAAGAATTAATTTTCCTACTCCACCTATGGTGTGAATATTGGTGGAAGCTTTGAATTAAATTGGTTTTTGTGGATTATCGTTGGTATTGGAGATCAAATTTGAAGGAATTTCCTAAACACAATTTGGAGGACTTGATCGTATGTCCTATTGGAGAGTTTGCGAAATCGCTTGGAGATCAAATTTGGATTTGAAGACTAAGGATTTCAAGAACAACTCTCATGAAGGTATAATTCAAATCCTTACTTTTAAGTTATTGAAATTATACGAAAACTTTATGAATTAATTTGTAAATGTTATGGGTGGGTTCCCAGTATAGGACAAAACAAGACGAATCGAGCCAAAGAAGGGCCTTGAATCACTCAAAAGTGTTAGGCCCACAAAGAAGGGAGGTCAGCTCACTAATCGTGAACATGGAACACAAGGTGAGCTCAGAAGACAAAAGCTTGCACTCACCAGGCAAAACTAATCTCGGGTCGTTGAGAAGGGCAAGCTACATCCCAGATATTCACCTCGCAAGCTCGAAGACTAGCCCGCAATTCCACGAATCACATGACCTATGTCCCAATCAAATGTACGGCTCCTGGTCTCAAGGTACAGACAAGTCTAATCAGTAGCCAAGAGCATATTTCCCAAGCTGGCAAACCAACCTCCAAAGGAAGACACCCATCTGCAAGCCTCATAAAGTGGAATCTAGGTTATTTGTACATGATAGCTACATAATATAACTGACGTAAAAATTAGGAAATTACCATTGTAACCTACCCTATTTCTATAAATAGGGGTTGGTCCATTGTAAAAAAGGAAGAAGGAAGAAAAAAAGGGGGAAGCTTTGTCAAAATGCTGAAAGAAAGGCCTAAGGGGAACCTTGTGTACTGTAGCTTCGTCTGAACAGTGAGAATCACCGCCTTAAGGGAAAATACAATTAGCATGGATATAAGGGCCAAACTGGCATTAGTAAAATCATGATAAAAGTGTTCCTGGTGTCTATTTTCCTTCTTCTTCACTCACTTGCAGTTTACATTTCAGGTGTTGACTAAGATCTAGGTCCACAAAATCAAATTTTACCGTCAACATTTTGGCACCTGAAGGAGGGCCCTGAACCTGCGAGCTATTCTCCCTCCATTCTCTATGATTCATCGAGCAGCCACAATGGCAGAAGGAAGAATAGCCAAGAGTGCCGATGCGGTCACTAGCCAACCTGAGGATTGTGTAGTACAATTAGAGTTACATTGGGGCGCTCAGCCTTCCCAACTGTAGGCATATCTGCCATCCTTGCGATGAGCGCTATCATTAATATGGCACGATCAGCCCCCCACCAGCCTATTGCTCTTGAGATTGATGGAGTTTAGACCTGGTGTCAGTGTCAAGAAGCTCTTGAAAACATAGTAAAAGAAATGGCTAAAGCGGTTAAGATGCTAGCTCAGGCACAAGTCTAGGGAGCATGAAAGCAGGCTTAGGTCATAATATCAAGAGAGGGTCAACGTATTAATGCAACTTATCCCTCTCACTTCCAAGAAAGGTCAAAAGTTTGATAGCTCCATAGGAGCCATGGCGGTCAATGACCCTAAAGCCCGCATTGGTCAAAGGGTTCGGGTAGGTCTAGCCAAGGACATGTCTCAAACCACTATTCCCATGATTAGGAGAAAAATAAGGACCATCAATCTCCTAGCCATCAGCCTAAAGTACATGATCTGATGGTTAAAGAACTCCTCTGAAGGGTAAAACAACTGGAAGAATATCCTTGAACCTAAGATAGTCAAGACCGCTGCGAGGAGAAGACACCATTCACCGGTGAAATTGAGAAGCAACGTCTCCCTCGTAAGTTGAAGATCCCAGTAGTCTCGCAATATAATAGGGAAAGTGACCCTTGCAACCATCTAGACCCGTTTAATATCCAGATGGATCTTCAAATGACTAACCCAATGGTCAAGTGTTGTGTCTTCTTGACTACGTTCGAGGATATACCCCGAACCTAGTTCAAGAATCTCCAACCCCTAACATTGGTGGTTAGGTAGAATTCCAAAGAAGATTCATCAACCAGTATAAGGCATTGAAAAGGTAGCTCATGCCACCTTGCCATCTTGCAACTATCTTCCAATGAGAAAGCGAACCGTTAAAAGACTACATCGCACAATTTAGGCATAAGATTAACAATGTGGGGAAACCATTTTATGAGAGTGTCCTGATAGTGATCTCCACAGGACTCCACAAGGATGGGAAATTGTATGAAAGCATTTACAAGTCCCCATTCAATAGCTTGGGAGAGTTCTATGAGCAAGCTACTAAGGAAATCAAGTGGGAAGAAAACTTTGGCCTAGGAAGGTCTGGGAAAGAGGATAATACACGCCACTCCAGAAATGGGGGAGGGGATAGCCAAGATGACCACAACAATTGACTAATAACAAAATATTTTAATTATTTAATTATCCTCTCACTAAGCTTCTTAGGGTCCAAACTGATTTATTTGAGCTGTGATTATTACATATTCAAGTTTTGTATCAATTGGGAGCATTATACAGAATACTGTAGCATTTGGCCATTTTGAGCAGTTTTTGTATTCTAGTCATAACTCAAGCTACAGTTATCCAATTAATGTGATTCTTCTCTTGTAAGAAAGATAAGACAGATATCTACAACTTTCGTGAAGGCCTCAAACACTGAATCTCACA
The DNA here is from genome assembly GCA_026873985.1 of Saraca asoca. NCBI lineage: Eukaryota > Viridiplantae > Streptophyta > Magnoliopsida > Fabales > Fabaceae > Saraca > Saraca asoca. The sequence continues at coordinate 3,525 of JANHAO010013286.1, forward strand.
ATTAGGTATCTGAATTTGGATCTCAAATTGCAACTAGAATGTTGCCTCAGCCTATTTGTGGCAGCCCGACCTTGGTGTACTCATTAGACAATAACTGGAGTTATAGAGGTCCAATTAAGGTCAAACTAAGCCCAATTGGAATATGAGACATAAAGACACATTTCTTATGAAGACTTCCTAAGCTGAAAATATTATTACATGCATGCAAAATGAGCTATAGCATAGAGGTAGAATTGCTGTGAGTTGGGCCTCTATAGAGTTGAACTTTTAGGCCCTAATTGGCCTAAAACTTGAACCCTCTGACCATTCCCTAAGGCAGCCCCATACTCCATCAGATCCAAGTCAGAGAAGCAGACTACAATTGGAGTTTCAAGTAAAAGGATAGGTAGTACCAAAATGGCAACAAGCAAAACTGGCTACACCAACTTCCTACCTGCTCCACTAACTAGCAGATAGTTTTCTCTTTCTTGGCAATATTTGTAAAAAGAGTGTGAGGGCAGAAAATATATGAGGAGAATATATATTGTAGATATTATCATTGTAGCATTGGGTGGTTGTAGTTTTTCTCTACATTTTTGTGCCTCCAATCTATGGAAGGCTAAATTCCTGTAATCAGTCCAAGGGTTAACAAAGTTGAAGATCAATGTAGAGATCTTGTTCTTTCATTTTGCATTCAAATTACTGGTCATTTCTCTCCTTTCCTCTTTGTTTTTATTGTGATATTTGAAGTGAATGGCTTCATTTAGTTCAAATGTTAATATGATTGTTGCTTAATGATCAATTATAGGAAGAGGTTAGAAAAACTAAGCAATTTATCAAGCTTTTGATGAGTTGTTTACTTGGCTAAAACCAAATGCTAAGTGCTTAACCAGTAAAGGGTTCATTATTCATTTCAAGGCTTCTTGTTATGATTTTGGGCTAGGAAATATGATTAATAATTGGATGAATATTTAGTGATCAAGGATACATTAATCTCAAGTTTAGTTCATTCCCTTGGGCTGGTTGGTTTACTTTCTTCTATTTTCATTTTTGTATTAGTGTTAGCTGTTAGTATAGTTACTATCAACCCCCCCTTCATTTCTATCTCTTAATCTGATTGATATCATCCAAAATGATCTAAGGGCTTGACCCAGTGTTGCCTATACTACAAGTAGTTTAGGTAGCTTGGTTTATAAATTTTCTAATCTTGATTGTATTCGGCACTTGATCACCAACCCATGAAAAATTTCATAAGCGAACTCCCTCAGCACCAAGGCCAATATGATAGCTATAGTATTCTGTCAGCCACCCAGGCGCATATTTTTGCAACTAAAAAAGGATAGGGAGGACTTTGGAAGACCCCTACCACTAAAGACTTGCAACAAGCATAGATACAATAGAGATCAATTTTGTGCCCACCATAAAGAGGTCGGGCACAAAACTTCAAAGTGTTGGGTGCTCAAAGATGCCATTGAGGACCTCGTGCAGAGGAGCCAACTGTAAGGCTATGTGGCACAATCTTTTAGACTATGAAGCTGGTTGTCATAACAATAATGGCTCCAGCGCTTTTATGCCTCCTTTTTTTTTATATATGATTGTTTAACTATAAATAGAAATCTCATATTTGTTTGTGAATTCTGATAATAAACTTTTGAACGATTCTCCAGGGGACTCAAATGCAGACTCAAAATTGTTAATCTTGCAATGTTATTTTTCCAGAACATGAGGAGCAAGATTTCACACTTATATATAAATGAGGCTGAGACCCATGAATTTCAAGTCTGGCATATGATCGCTAATACTTCGAGCCTAAGATCATTTCAAGCCTAGCATAGGATCGCTAGCATTAGCCCAAAGTCTGGCACAGGATCACCAGTAGTTCAGGCTCGAGATCATTTCAAGTTTGGCACAGGATTGCCAACATTCAGCCAAAGTCTGGCAGAAGATCATTAGTAGTTAAGGCTAGAGATCATTTCAAGTCTGGCATAGGATAACCAGCAATTCAGGATTGATATCATTTCAAGTCTGGCACAAGATCAAAAATAGTTTGGGCTTGAGATCATTTCAAGTCTGGCACAGGATCACCAGTATTCACCCAAAGTCTGGCACAGGATCGCCAGTAGTTCAGGCTTAAGATCATTTCAAGTCTGGCATAGGATCACCAAAATTCACCCAAAGTCTAGCATAGGATTGCCAGCAGTTTAGGCTCGAGATCATTTAAAGTCTGGCATAGGATCACCAACATTCATCTAAAGTCTGGCACAGGATCACCAATAGTTTAGGTTCGAGATCATTTCAAGTCTGGCATAGGATCGCCAGCATTTGCCTAAAGTCTAGCATGGGATCACTAGTAGTTTGGGCTTGACATCATTTCAAGTCTGGCATAGGATCGCCAGCTAATCAGCAAGATCGTAATGCCCACAGCTCTCATACAGCCAAATGCCTATAGCTCTCATGCGACTAACCCACAGCTCTCATGAGGCCAAATGCCCGTAGCTCACATGCGGCTGAATACCCATAGCCCTTATGAGGCCTGATCAAATTTACTATTTCACTCATGTCCACGTATTCAAATACTTGGCTCTAAATTTTATTGATGGCTCGTTATTAAAGTTTATTACCCATAATGAGTCAACATGGTTGATTGGTGGCTCTATATGACACATATCCTTTTGGGCCATGAATTATTTTATTAAACTCCATCTTTTGTTACTTATTAAGACTGACCTATCTAACGTTTGTTTTACCTAATATATGTTGAGCTATTATTTTGTAGGAAATCATTCATAATGACTTGAGCATCTCATATGGTGAACGTATGAAAAATAAAGGGGAATGAAACTGTCCAACGCCCTTTATTATGAAGTAGATTTGTGCAAAATTTGGAATTGAATGCAGTGTCCAAAAATAAGGAGTACAAAGTAGCAAGGTCAATTTACAAGGAGACTAATTATGGTAAATCGGGCTCTAATGAGAAGCTGGCTCGATGCTTGGGGCAGACGGAACATCCCTTGTTTGATCATCCAAAGGTTTCGTGACTTATAGATAGATTTCTTCAGCAATAGCACTCTCAATAGGTGGGTCTTGGCTCATAGACACTATACTTTTGTCGAAAGACTTAGCTCTAGTAGCCTTCTTCCTAAAGCCCTTAACAACATCCAAGGCCTCAGGTCCGAAGAAAGAAAGATCCAGACTTAGATGCTACTTCTACAAAGTATACAAGAAGAGGGAGCTCGTCTTGGACTTTGCATCCTCCGCTGCCTTCATGATCCACTCGACAGTTTTGACAATGATTTGGTCGACCTCCTCTTGCTTTAAGGTCATCTCTTTCCTAGCCACCTCAAGTTCCACTTTGGCAACCTTTGCTCATTATGCAGTAGCCTCGAACCTTTGTGTCACTAAGTCAAAGCCCTGAAGTGCCATATCCTGGTCTCTTTCCATTCCAGCTAACTCCTAAATGGCTCTGTTAAGCTCTAATATGATAGCCTCATGAGGCTCCTTGACCTCTTTCTGAGCAACCTTGGCTTCTTTTGCCTTGTTCTCCATCTCTATCGCTTTAGCCATCGCAGCAGCCAGATCCTCTGCCAACCTGGTATTCCCATTTTCATAGGACTGGAGCATTTCCCCCATTTTCACAACTCCTAATAGACCTTGAAAGGTGAATCAAGTTAGACCTTGGAAGAGCAGAGCGAAAATAGAATGGCGATAACATGACTTACCAGCAAGACTTCACGTGTGGCAAAGCGTGTCAGCCCTTCGCTCAAGATTTCTGTTTCTAATGGCCTGGGGCTAGAATGAGATCTCAGGATGTCCTGCAAGTTCTCCTAAATAAAATAAAAATATCCTTGCATCCTAGGGCCAAGGCCTGGTTCATGCTATTCTGCCACCTCCTCATAAGCTACTTAACTTGAACCACCAGCAATCTACTTCCCCTTGCTTATCCTCCGTTTCTAGGTAGGGGCTAGATGAGGTCACAGCTCTAACCATCTCAGTCATTTCAAGAAGAGGGGCAGGAATTGGCTTCGGAAGGGATAACACAGTCATCTCAAGAGGAGATAGATTTGGGTTAGTAGAAGCTGCCACAGTAGCAGAACCAGAAGGGGTCACAGCGACCTCGAACTCCTCAGACTCATCAGAGGGTGGGCTTAGGAAAAGAAGCTTTACCATTTCCTCATAATCTTTAAAGTGAGCTGGACCCATTTCCTTCACCCAGTGAGCCCCAATCTCTCTGGTAAGCTCGACGCTCAACGAAGGAGCTAACCCACGAGGTTGAAGGTTGTCATCGTCAAACTTCATATCGCTTTGTAGACCGCTGGTAGCAGTGACATAGCATAACACCACGGCCTCTTCAGCTTCTAGTGATGGTTTTACTTTGCCAGTCCCGGCTGCAAAACAAGATAAAGTGTTAAAAATGAAATATGAAATCACTAAGAGCTTGTATGATCGCAATTCGCTTACCTAGTGTCAAAGTAAAGTCAAAATTGTGAAGGGAATGCAAGGATGGGCATAATATGTAAAACCAGTGGATCTTATACTGGCCAACATTCATTTTACCCTTAGCCTCTCCCTGAGGCAGAGCCCCTTTGAACTCGAAATTCTGAGCTAAAAGATAATAGATCCCATCCGAAGAGTTCATACTTCTCATGTTGAAAAGATGGCATAAAACCTTCACTGACGGGGGAAGAAGGCCATTCCTCAAATACGTGAGTGCCAAAGAAATAAGTTGGGTATAAGAGTTCAGGGTCAGTTGGGTAGGAGAAAGCTTTAGTTTATTTAACAGGTTAATGATGAAAGGATGAATCAGGAATCTGAGCCCAGCATCGAGGTGATAAAGGACACTTGTGATGAACCCTTGAGGAGGATGAGCTACGTGGTCATTAGGAGAAGGTGCGATGAGACAGCAACCTTTGGGAACATGGAAGCTTTCCACTATACCCACGAGCTTGCGCAACTCGTTGGTTGAAGGATAGTGATTGAAAAATGAGCGGTCTAAAGAACCCCCAGTGATTTGCAATCTCACACTAGGCTTGGGATGAGAAAGTGGCCGTTTAGTAACCTCATTAGCCCTAGAGGCCACTCCAGTTAAAGGAAACCTTGGTTCCTCACTGCTAGCCAAGGATTTAGGTTCAGCACTTCCGATCTGGTGGTCGTAACATTTAGGGGCTGTCATCTACGCAAAACATAAAAGAAATGGTCAAGCAACCAAAGGCAAACCCTTCCTAAGACAACTACCTAAACGAAATTTCTTATGCAACAAACCACAATACACCCCAAGGCACTGGGACAGACACTAAAAACTACCAGCTAATGAAGCCCAATTGGGTCACTAGATCCCTAAGATAGAAGGGAATCCAAGCTAGATATATATAGATTGTTAATTAGCCAACAAAATGTTTAGTGGCAAACTGACAAACATTATTGAGCCAAGCAATACCACATTCAGAAACCCATGAAAGCAAAAAGAATCAAGAAAGCTTACCATGACAGAGATGCAAATTAGATCCTAAAGTAATCGAAGAGGAGGAAGATTCCAATCAATGAGCAATCAATGCATTGTTACAGCGAAGCAAGTATCAGTAGAATCAGGGGATAAGACTAGCAACTGCTGCTCAAAAATCTGAAGGACAAGAGTATCAATGCGAAGAAATGTGAAGGGGATGAGCACTTTGCCCCACTTTTATAGCATTGATTTATTAACCGTTGGATCTGAAAATTGATCAATTGCCTCATATCTGACGATCCAGAAAAATTCTCGAGATTCAGCTTTCGCTAAAGTGGCAATCCTAAGAAAATGTGTGCATTAAATGAAAATAATGATGACGGCCATAGATAGAAAGATAAAGTGAAAATTCAAACGACAACATCACACTCTCTAGCCTTAATCAAGGAGCTGTAACTCCTAGCCCACAAAGTGAGCTGAGAGTTAGGAGGCTAATGTTATGGGTGGCTTCTCGGTATAGGACAAAATGAGACGAATCTAGCTGAGAAGGGCCTCAAATCACTCAGAAGTGTTAGGCTCGTAAAGAAGAGAGGTTGGCTCACTAATCACGAGCATGGAACATAAGGTAAGCTCAGAAGACAAAAGCCTGAACTCACCAGGCGGAACTAATCTCGAGTTGTTAAGAAGGGCAGGCTACATCCCAGATATTCACCTTGTGAACTCAAGGACTAGCCTGTAGTTCCATGAATCACATGACCTATGTCCCAACCAAATGAGCGGCTCCCGATCTCAAGGTACAGACAAGTCTAATCAGTAGCCAAGAGCATATTTGCCAAGCCGGCAAACCAGCCTCTAAAGGAAGACACCCATCTACAAGCCTCATAAAGTAGAATCTAGATTGTTCGTACATGATAGCTACATGATGTAATTGATGTACAAATTAGGAAATTACCATTGTAACCTCCCCTATTTCTATAAATAGGGGTCGGTCCATTGTAAAAAGGAAAAAGGAAGAAAAAGAGGGGGAAGCTCTATCAAAATACTGAGAGAGAGGCCTGAGGGGAACCTTCTGTACTATAGCTCCGTTTGAATAGTGAGAATTATCGCCTTAAAGGCAAATACAATCAGTGTGGATGTAAGGGCCAAATTGGCTTTAGCCGAACCACGATAAAAGCATTCCTAGTGTCCGTTTTCTTTCTTCTTCACTCTTTTTCCTGTATGTTCACTCACTCGTAGTTCATATTTTGGGTGCTGACTAAGATCTGGGTCCACAAAACCAGATTTTACCATCAATAGTAAACAATATGAGGGCGTTTAGAAAAATTTATAAAATTTTTCTGCATATACTTGATGCTTTTGATTTATGATTCCTAACTTTTTGTGTTTTAGTAAGTGGTGGAGCCTGATAATTGGGAATAATCCACATGTTTTCCCCTTTCTTGAATCTTAGCTTTCATGTTGGACCTCATTCCTTACCCATTGGCCTACAAGAGCATAATTAGAAGGAACTATTGCCCTTAAGTGAAAACCTTTATATTGGTTCAATTGGATCTGGTAGTGAAAATTAATGCATTTAAAGACTGACTTTTCCTTGTCTTCTTTAGGAATAACTTTTGACTTTTTTCCTATGACCACTAATTTTCCTTTTCTTTCAACAATCAATTTCTTTATAGTTGAAGCTTGTTTGTTAGCCTTATCTTGTTCTTTAGGGTCAATCCTATCTTTCTTCCCCTTTCCATACAACAAAACTTTCACCTGATCGTAATACTTCTCACATATTGGGCATATTTTTTTCATTCTCCCTTTGACCTCAATTCCTTTTATAAAACCAAGATTTGATTCTCTTTCTTCTGTGTAGGCATCAAGAATAAATGGTGCATCAAATGAGTTGTTATACCCATAAAGCCGACCACACAAATATCCCATGTCGTTGGCTCAACATAATTTGAGCTTGTTAGGAATGGGTCTAAACTAATCAACATTTGTTTCTCAATTTTCGTGAAATGGAGTCTACCTTGTTTGATAGTCTTATCAAGCATTTCCTTAAAATAGATACAATTGTTACTAATATGATCAAACATGTTATGATATTTAAAATATTTTTAGTCTTTTATTTCCTTTTTTGTCGAAATCCTATGTCTTTCAGATAGTTTAATTTGCTTATCTTTCAATTATAAATCAAAGATTTAATATGCTTTGTTAATATCAAAAGAATAAACTTTCTTATTCACATTATGCATTTTAGCTTTTATTTCAGTAATTTTTAACAAGGCATATAGATAAGGTGGCCCAAGTTTCATTTGGGCCGCATGAACCTCATTTTCATTATCTATTTCCTCTTTTTCAACATAAGCAACTTTTTCTTTTTGAAGAGGAAATCTTTATATTTTTTGTCTTTTTCTTACTAAAGTTGTTAAATTTGCTTAACCTTTTTAGCTAATTGTGATATATCATAGAAATGTTGGTTCACTAACCACTTCCTTACAGGGAAATCAAAATCCATCATTATTATTTTAGCTGTCTCAAATTCAACCACTTGAGTAAAGCAACAACTTCTTGCTTGTTGAAATCTAAAAGAATAATCATCAAAAGATTTCATTCTACTTTTTTTTATATTGAAAAGTTTGGCTAAGCTAATTCTCATTTCTCCCTTATAAAACTGACCATGAAACATTCATTCCATTTGAGCTCATGAATGAATAGAATTCGGCAATAAGCCTAAATTCCAAGAAAAAGTTGTGTAGGTTAAGGACAATGTAAAGTATTTCATTTTCATAAATTCATTGCCAGCTATTTCTTCATATTCAGTTGTAAATCAGGTTATATGTTCTACAATCGATTGATTGTCCTTGCCTAAAAATGTTGTGAATTTTGATATCTTTAATCCTCAAGGAGTCTTAATTCTGTTTATCCATTCTGGAAAAGCACCTCTATAATTAGGTTGAGCGGTATGGTCCCCTATTTGGTTGACTAACTGTCTGACCAAATATTATAAGTTTTAGTCAAGTACTTGATAATTCACATTTGGAGGGGTCAAGTGACATTTTCATTATTTTGATTTCTCACTCCTTATGATTTAAATGCGACCATCCTATGGCCAATTGCTATCTGGTTCAACTTCTTCAAAATTTTCAATTTCAACTTTATCTTCTTGTTCCTCATCATTGCCAAAAATATTTTGCATTCCTTCAAGAGTTCTATTCATTCTTTCTTTTCTAAAAGCAGTATTTTCTAGAATTAGTTGTAATATGGTTGCTGTTTGTTGCAATATCATATGAACCATTTGATGATTGCTCTCATCGATTTGTTGTTTAAAAACGGTCAAATTTTCAACAATTGGTATGCCAAACCTTTGAAATTTTCTTTCTATTTAAGGGTATTGAGGGGTCATTTGATTATTATGTTGAAAAGGCATGCCTTATGGCATAGGCCCCCTAGTCTAATTAGATTCTCATGAACTTGTCTCTATGCAAAAAGATTTTAAAAATTTCTATCATCTAAATATTTTTTATTTCTATTTGGTGTTTCTTGCCTATTTTGGTGATTTTGATTTTAATAATTATTCCTCTTCCTACTATTTGTATTATTGTTTTGATTTTTTGGTGGTTGAGGATTGCTCGTGACCGCATTCTCAAGTTGAACATCATTGTTCACCTGCCGTCTTGCCTCGTTCTAAGGAGCATCTTGTAAACTAGAAAATGACATTTTGATTTGAACTAATGATGGTACCACTTCTCAAAAGCATAAAAGAGAGACAACAATTTTACTTAATCGTGTCCCATTAGATGTGTCAATTTGTTTCCACAAAAAAATTGTAGTGAGAATTTCAACATCAAAGAAAGGCGGATTCATACACGGTTAATGAGTAATGTTGTCTCCAAGGTCTAAGTAAGAAATAGTGCTGAGCAAAGCAAAGAAATTTTGTAAGTTAAATAGTAAAATTAAATTGAAAAAGCACAGAATGTGTTGTAATTCCACATGGGCAAAGTACAAATATCCCTAAAATCCTAAGAGGGCAGTAGAATGCTGAGTAATAGAGTGCCAAGAACACAATGTGTCTTGATCGTGTCCCACTAGGTGTGCCAATTTGTTTCCACAAAAAAATTGTAATGAGAATTTCAACATCAAAGAAAGGCGAATCCGTACACAGTAAATGAGTAATGTTGTCTCCAAGGTCTAAGTAAGAAATAGTGCTGAGCGAAGCAGAGAAATTTTGTAATTTAAATAGTAAAATTAAATTGAAAAAGCACAGAATGTGTTGTAATTCCATATGGGAAAAGTACAAATATCCCTAAAATCCTAAAAGGGCAGTAATATGCTGAGTAATAGAGTGCCCAGAACACTGTGTTTTGATCTTTTACGTGTCTGAGAAAGTGTCCTCTAACAACTAATGTCGAAAAATGTGAAACATAATATATCAAATAACTATAAACTTCTTGATGGATCTCAAGTTCCTCGCCAACCCGTGGACATGTGACATCAATTTTTCTTCATTTACCTCTGCAGTTATATCTTTTCCTTTATCATTTTCACTTTCCACTTCATTTTCATTGTCCTCATCAACTTCATCCCATTATCCACTTTCGTGATAGCTTTCATTATTTAAACTTTTAGTTTCATTCATACTAACCTATATTTTTTTTTTATAGAAAAGTGGCATATATCAATATTACACACAGATTAAGAAAAAAATGAAGACTTCATTCATCTAAGTATTATATTTTCTTCTATTTATCAAAAATCAAATAAAATAATAGCGTTGCATAAATAGTTTTTTTTCTACAGAGAATAAAGAACACATGATAGTAAAGAGATATTCCCTAGTTTCATAGTAATAATATACTCTGGAAAAAAATGAAAAAAAAAAAAAAAAACCTCCGTTGCACAAAACTTCCAAGAGTAGATTGTTGAATGAAAATTATTTAAAGGAATTCTGATCAGTTGGACTTTTTTGAGCAGAATATGTCAAAGAGAATCAAAAGAGCAAAAATTTAAACATGTCAAATGTCACTTTTTGAAGATAGCTTTCTTCGTAAATTTCAAAATTATTTTTAAGAAAATAAAACGAAAAAAGAAAAATTTGTTAGAGGGTGAAGTAAATATGAAAAGAAATTAAAAAAGAAAATGGATAAATTCATGTGGAGAGAGAAAAAAAATGAAATTATGTAATTAGAGATAGAATAGAAAAAGAATGAGGAATAAACAATTAGAGATAAAAAGGAAAGAGAAATTGTTGACGGTAGATTTTAGTTCTACCAGAATTCAGCCAACAGAAGAGATTCTTTTGGGACTCAAACTGCAATCTGGTTATGCTGACAATAAATAAATGCAAAAAGGAAAAAAGAAGAAGAAGAGCAACAAGTAACACAAAGCTTTTAACGTGGTTCGGCCAAATCCGGATAGTACCGAACCTTACGTTCATGGTAGTATATTAACTTGAAAGAATTCTTATAGAGTTTTGGTATGGTAATTCCTAGTTTCTTCGATGCTTACAAAGTACTCCTTCCTCCTATTTATAGAGGTTAGGAGGTTATAAGTGTAATTTTACAAATTGTAAATATGTTACATCATGCAGTATATGTACAAGACAAAACATATCCTTCAATTTGGCTCCTACAAATTATTTTCTGCGGGTGGGACCCTTGTCTACTAGATTTGAGACCTGATGTAAGTCTTGTCTGATATTCTACCTTGCTAATTTTTTAGCTAGACATTGCACCTGATTTTGTGAGCTGAGATGCTTGGCTTGAGGTCACTGCTGACTTTTATGTAACGAGGTTGAGCTGGTTTGTAACGAAGTGACCTTGCACAAGATTAGCTATTGATCAAGTTGAGGCTTGGTATCCTCGACACCTTAGCGAGTCACAATTCTACTGCTACTTTGGGCCTTCTGCCAGGCCATTTAAGGAGTTTTGGATTTTACCTATAACATAAGCCCCCAACTCTCAGCTCACTTCATGCGTTGGGAGTTGAGTCTTGCTAAACACCATGTATTCAAAGCCTTTATTAAGTATGCCATTTCATTTGTCCCAGACCATATTTTCCATTATACATGTCCCATGCTTGTTGACGCATTTTCCTCGTTTTCTTTCGAGGCAATTAATAAGGATGGTCAGGATCTCTCTCAAACTCTTCAATGGGACCAGAACTACTTCTATTTAAGATAGAGGAAGTCCTTCTTTCTCCTTCACAGAGAAATCGGATGGGAACTTCAGACAAGCCCCTCATTCCATTGACGTTCTATCTTTCTGGTGAGGTGTGTATGGTCTACTACATACAAGCCTTTGAGGGCAATCCTTCCTCTAGGACATGGGAAGATCCTATACAAATCTTGGCTTGTGTCCCTCGGTGATGCCAGGGGGTTCTCCTTTCCAATTGCTCAGGCTTGTTTCCTCCTGACTCTCAAGGCTGAGTGAAGAGCTAGAAAGGTTTTTTCTAAACCATGGAGGGTGGCAAAGGAAAGAATTGAAATCAGTCATGATCGCGGCCCTTCCCTAGATTGGGGCTCTTCTTTGGGCTGCCAGTCTTTCTTCCAATATATAGGCTAGATTAACTTGCATTTTGATTTCCTTGTGTAAATGTACCTCGTTAAGGCTTTTTAGTAAATGAACCCTTTTTTCATTTCTCTTGCATTCTGTTGCTTGTATATTCTTCACATTACTAATAATAATATGAACTTCAAGTGAGCATCACTATAAAATGGGAAGTGTAAGTAACCAATCGGTCATATTTTTTGAATCTAAGCAATATAAAGTTTAAGCGCATTTAAAATTTCCTGCGAACTATGAATTTTAGACCACATGAGACCTGTGAACACTTGGCCATTGATGTGTATTTTATTTTACTCCATAAGCACACAGCATAGCTGTAGTAGAATCCGGCGAATATGGGTCATCTCCCACAGGGATCTTTATTATCAACTACCAGATGTTTGCAATTTAAGATGCCTAAATCAAATAAGAATAGCAAAAAGAATAGAAA